>JAFIRS010002816.1:0-178800 GCA_018342105.1 Gonioctena quinquepunctata | reverse complement strand
GTCCATAAGGTGGGATCTCAACCTATCTAGACCGTGCCTGTGTATTGGTCGGGTCCAGTGAGTCCCATTTCTCCTCGGAATCCTGTCATATATGGTACCTGTTTAGCTGAAGCTATAAGTCCTTTTTTTATTTATTGTCGAATAAAATCAATATTTTTTAAATTAAACTGGAACGTCGATACCATGGGATATTTTCTGTTTCAATACCCAAAAACAAGAAGCTATTAAAAAATGGTTGAAATATAAGTACGATCATGCGGTATCTAGAGCCATTTTTCCATGTTTTGTCTGAGAGTAATTGAAATTTATTTTATCGGTCTCAATTTATTTGTCTCAAACAGAACATAAAATCCAGTCGTATAATTCCCCTCGTCCTCAGCGAAATATTATCAGGATACTAAAGTTTTACATCCCTTTTTATGTTGAAGACCTATTTTGAACAATTTCACTCGAAACAGAAATATAAAGATGACTTGAAGAAAATCAATACTGATTCCAAACGCTATTTCTCAACTTGAATAAATGTTCGACGATCCCTTTCTCGAAAATTGTTTGAATTTGATTACAATTTGCAAGGTAGTCACACTAAGAATTTGGGTGTGATATTCGATAATAAACTGAGCTTTAAATTGCATTGTGAATACATTATTAATAAATGCAGAAGAATGTTAGGCTTTATTAGTAGAATAATAAAAAACTCCCACTCACAAAAGTCAATAGAATCCCTTCATTTCACATATGTACACAACAAGTTGAGTTATGCAAGCGTCATCTGGAATCCACGTAATAACCTCCACAAAATGAGACTTAAAAGAATCAATAAAAACTTTTTAACAAAAAATTAAACCGACAAATGCGGAACTGAGAAGTAAAAAATAAAATAAACCTTCTTAGTCTCAATAACTAAGCTCTTAAACTAATGTGAGTAACTAATTTTGAGTCGGCGCCAAACAAACAAGCAAATGAATTAGGTAAGGCGTAAGATGGCATCGAGTTGCGCAGTGACATTCTGATGATTTTTTTAATAATCTTCGTTGATTGTTCGTTTGGCGCCGACTCAAAATTAGTTACTTACATTAGTTTAGGAGCTTAGTTATTGAGACTAAGGGTTTATTTTATTTTTTACTTTTCAGTTCCGTATTTCGTCGGTTGAATTTTTTGTTAAAAAGTTTTTATTTTTCAATTTTTTGTTATTGAAATCTACTAATTACTACCTACTTGTTTTTTTATTACTTCCAAAATACTTACCCACCTTACTTCAACTATTACCAATTAAATAATATGATTATCTACTTTTACTATTTGTTGTAATATGTTGTTCTGGTTAGTTTATTTCATTACTTTGTATATAACTCCATACTCTCATAGAATACAATGATTGTGACGGATGTAGGAGAACAAAAATAATGACAAATGCGATCTGTCATTGTCAACTACATATGTGTGCCAATGTTCACAAGTGAAAAATCAATTAACCCCTATTTTTCTACCCGTAAGGGTGGATAATTCCATTTGAAATTAGGATATGATCAACTATGAGGTGTATCTAATAAAAGAAGAATCATCCAAATCGAAGAACCCAGTACAAAGTTATGCCTGATAGTATCGCTTAACGGACCGGAATTCAGAGGGTGAGTTATCAATATCCGTAATTTTGCTACCCTTAGGGGTGGATTTCATCTTTCAAATTCAAATCGGACGTCTCAGTAAAAAGTTATGCGTGGTCATACATAAAAAAAATATACGCGTCGACTAGAGAACCTCCTCCTTTTTGGTTTTGTCGGTTAAAAATAGATACATCAGATTTTCAAACTGGAGATTGAAACATTTGGCATCATCCCATTGAAAAACGAAGGATTATCACAGATTTAGTGTTAATGTTCAGACTTTGAGAAATGTATATCCAAACATTAAAACAGTTTTCCCAATGGTAAACATAAGCCAAACACCCAGAACATTTGAGAAACATACACACAGTTTTCTCAATAATAAACCAGATTCAAATTTCGCTGATCTTCTGTTTGGAAATCAACGAACTCAATAATATAGAATATTTCGAAACACTACGTGAGCCCCTTCACGAAACCATAGTTCTAATGATTTGTTGCACACAATTCCTCATACAAACTTCCGAATATTCTTCATTGGGCATTGTCTTATTCGAGTAACGCTAAAAAAAGAAATCGCCCAGCGTAAGGTCTGGAAACCTAGCTGGACAAAGGTTACCTGAATATAGCCCTATGCGCTCTTCACCACCACTTATTGTTCAACCACTCCCACAATGAATGAAGAGGAGCTCCATAAATAAACGCGAGAGGTTGTCGATTGATGGAGGTTGAAACGTAACGTTAGACGCATAACATCCACTAGAAACTTTTTTACTTAAATGTATCCCATTTGAGTAAAAAAGTTTCTAGTGGATGTTATGCGATTAGAGTGATATCAAATGAGCTAGGGCATACTACAGCTAGAATGGCTTACTTTGCTTTGATCGAATCTCATATTCGCAATGGAATAGCCTTCTGGGGACATTGTAACTTACATTTACATAATATGATATTTGCTCTTCAGAAGCGAGCATTGAGATATATTACAAAGTCGAAATCGAGAGATCACTGCAAGCCCCTATTTATCAGCCACAAAATATTAACTGTTACCTGTTTATACATATTGGAAACAGTATGCCTAATACATAAAAATAAAACTAGCATATACTCTGCCGGATCCAATTGTCGCAGTACCAGACAGGACCATATGCTTTATTTACCTGTTCCAAAATTCGCTTTGACTAAGCATTCTCTGATTTATGAAAGTATCAAGGTATACAATCATCTTCCTAGTATTCTGAAAAATATTACAGAATTAAAAAAATTCCGAAGATCAGTCCAAGATCTTTTAATCGAAAAGGCCTATTATTCGATCTATGAATTCTACTGTGATAACCTGTAAATTCTAACGAGAGATAACCTGTAATTCTAACCAGACTTTAAATGTTCACCTAAACAAACCATCATGTTTTTTTTTTTTCAGTTTTTGTGTTTTTGTTTGTGAAATCTGAAATGTTGATGTTTGTAATGCCTATATATTTGTTTTTTTGACATGTGTTCTATTATATGTGTATTTCATGCTTTGTCAACAAGATCTATTTTCTTTGACAATAAAGTATATTTTAACTTGACTTGACTTGATGAAAGATGAGAGACCTACAATTCTCTCATTTGAAATGCCATACGTTACATCGAAACTATATATTCTGAGAACGACGACATCATTATTTGAAGTAATAGAAGTAGCTTCATTATAAAATATTAATTTTCCATTCTGATCGTCCTCGAACGCCCAAAAAAAAGAAGTTTTTTTTATGCAAATGTAATAAAAAGGAAAAAATTATGTATTTAATCGTTTGACCCAGATTTAAAAGCTTGCCGCGAATATAAAATAGGTACTCTTTTATAATAATAATAATAATATACATTTATTGATAGAAAATAATATCTAAATACATTTGGGGAAAGAAAAAAAATTAAACCTGTCATTAGGTTACAAGATTGGTATAAACCATTCTTACTCCTGCACCTCAATAAATAATAATAAATGAAAGAAATAAAAATACAAAGAAAGAGAAAAAATATAGAGAAAAAATATATAGATGTGAAATTAATTATAATTATAATAATTATGATGAAGGGTGTTTATTCCATTGTTTTCTCGATGAAAATTTTATCAACTACACCATGATACATTATTAAAAACAATTTTGGAATAAAATCTCTTGTGCGTCAAAGTTTTGAAACTGCTGCAGAATAACCTAGGTCAAACAATTAAATACATAATTTCTTCCTTTTTAGTGCATTTGTATGAAAAAAAATTATATTACTCCTCTTCGACCATATTTGCGTTACTTCAAAATTTCTGAGGTTGTTGTTCGTTGGCGCTCTCTGTTAGTAATGATACCATGATTTGCGTGCGTTTTTTGTTGAGCTAGAATAGCGAGTTATCATTTGTGATTAGTTATCGGAACACTTTGAGTTATAGTGAAAGATAAGTGCCATGTGAAGTGGAATGAATAGAAAAATCGAATTAAACGGTTTTCTTCACATAAAAGATTCATTATAAATTGAACCAGAAAATGGTAGATCTCAGGTGAAAAACAACTACTTTCCTGGCAAATACCACGCAGAACGTTGAATGATATTCACCTGAAAATCCATGCATACTTCCATATAATATCAATGGACATTGAATGCAAATGTTTCTTTCTGATAAGCTCGATTATGTTCAATTTATGTCGTGTTCACCTAACAATCCGCATACCGGTTTCAAGAAGCCTGAAACCGGTATGCGGATTGTTAGGTGAACACGACATAAATTAAACATAATCGAGCTTATCAGAAAGGAACATTTGCATTCAATGTCCATTGATATTATATGGAAGTATGCATGGATTTTCAGGTGAATATCATTCAACGTTCTGCGTGGTATTTGCCAGGAAAGTAGTTGTTTTTCACCTGAGATCTACCATTTTCTGGTTCAATTTTATATTGAATCCTTTATGTGAAGAAAACCGTTTAATTCGATTTTTCTACTTTGAGTTATTATTGCTACGTTTTCGTCTTGTTCATCCCATTTAAGATGTTGTATAATAAGTATTTTATGTGTTTATCTCTTCAGATTCGATGATATTTTGTTGACATCAATTCTGATTTCAATAAATGAAAGTTAGTTATTATTATACATTGAGAAGTGTACAAAATAGGTTTTAGAAATATTCATTATTCTACTATTCACCTAATGGTAGCTTTTAAGCGTACCCAGTCTTTGTCAAGTTAGAGGGGTGCTGCATCGATATCAAAGGTGTCACTAATATAAACGTCAAATGATATCGGCCCAATAACTTTTCCTTGAGGCACTCCATAATCAATAACTTAGTCTGAACTGAATGAATTATTCACTTCCGCTGTTTTATGTTCGATGGGTAGGCAGCTATCTCTAATATATCCATCGTTTTATTTTATTTTTTGTTGAAAAGATCATTGCAACTTGCGTTGAGTTGATTATCTGGGAGTATACGGTATATCTTGAGATATTTTTCTATTCTCATCTACTTTTTTTGCTCGCTCGAGGTTATCTCCGGATTCATATAAGGGTTTAATTATCATTTCACTGACATCGAGTATCGATAGAGAGTGGACGTGCTACAAAGTCGCTCCCCAAGTATATCATACGTGCCGCTCCGTAATTCAAACTAAAAAAGTTTATTCATACTAGTTCGTGAAAAGTGATTGAAGTGTCTACCTAATGAAGAGAAAACAAATTATCTATGGAAAAGTAATTACTTTACTAAAATCTCAGTAAAAACAAAAACCAACAAAAACACGAAGTCGCTATCTGAAACAGATACAGAGAACCATCCCAAAGCTGACTGTGTATTCACAATGCCAGAACTGGATAAAACGAGCAAGCAAATTTATGATGAAATTTTAAAAACTAGGAACGAAATAAAAAACTTTATTGAAGCAAGTGAGGCTCGGCTTCTACTAAAAATCGAGGAAGTTAAGAATACAGTAACTGAGTTAGAAAAGGAAAACACAAACCTAAAAGAAGAAATTGAATACCTGAAAAGGACCAGAACAAAAAGAACATAATAAATTTGGTTTAAAAAAAAGGAGAGAAGAAAAAAAAAAAAAAAGGAATAACAAAAAGGATAACATAATGAACATTGATGTAATAAAATTGACGAACTTTATTTATTTCTGAATGACATCAAATTCCCCACAATAGTCTTGCTTACTGAACATTGGTGTAATAAGATGGAACCAATTAGCATTCCTGGCTACACTGAAATCTCAAGATACTCCAGAAACTGTTCCAATCATGGCGGAACTGTAATACTGATTAGAAACTCAGCTCTTACTGATTTGACCTTTATCCAAGTTGACAAGTTCCAAGACAAAACATTTGAGTTTTCTGTATGCCACTGCAAAAAACTTAATTTATATATTTTATGTGTCTACCGTTCACCTTCTGCTGATGTGAATATTTTTTTCAATAATCTCAACTCTCTGTTATCTGAATTATCTGTTAACTCATCTTTAATATTGACTGGCGATTTCAACATAAATTACAACAATGATGAATCAACAGATACTGACTCACTTAAGAACTTACTTTTAACCTTTGACTTGAGTATGCACGTTGATTCAGATACCCGTCTTTCTCAATTCTCCAATACTTGTATTGATTATGTCTGTAGCAATTATGATGTGCAGAACGTATCATGTTCAGTGATACCGTCAGGATTATCTGATCATGAGGCAGTAACCTGTTCTGTGCTCCTTGACTCTTTGAACACAAAACGGAAATGTAAACGCGGTAGACTTTACAGTAGAGCAAATTTTAATAGATTTTATCACAACTGCCTCAAGTTTGAGTGGGAGGGTGTTTTGTTGCAAAATAACCCCTTTCTCACTTTTCACACTGCGCTACTGAATATATTCGACAAATCATTTCCTATACAAAAAATTAAAATAAAACAAAAAAAACCCTGGGTTACATTAGGATTGAAAATTTCTTCAAAAAACATACGTTCATTGCATATCACCGATAATCAAAGCTTCCATGTCTACTTTAACACCTACCGCAGAATATATAGATCCACCATCAAAAAAGCAAAGGAAATCCACTATTCCAAAAAAATTGATAAATCAAGCAATAAAATGAAAGAAACTTGGTCTATTATTACTGATATTACGGGAAAAACCAAGAAGAAAAATGTTGTGACAACTCTCAGTCCTGATAAAATCAATGACTATTATTGCTCTATTGCACAAAAACTGAATGAGAAAATAACTATTCCATACGATCCCATGATGAATCTAGAAGGTATCAATATTGACGAGAACCTAATTCTATATGATACAAACATCGACGAATTAGTCGAAATTTTGAAGTTTATAAAAAACAAAAACGCAAGTGGTTATGATGGAATTTCGATTAAAATCATCCAAAATCTTCCTCTCAATGCTCTCAATACACTTGTGTCTATAATCAATAACTTATTTCATGAAGGACTTTTTCCTGACTTCCTGAAAACTTCAGTTGTCATCCCACTATACAAAGGTGGAGACTCATATGATCCCTCAAATCTTCGCCCGATCGCCCTCATACCCACTTTGGCCAAACTCATCGAAAAACTGGTGAAAATACGTTTAACCGCTTTCTTAAAACGCCACTTCATTTTAAGTGAAAATCAGTTTGGTTTTCAAAATAATAAAAACACGAATGATGCTATTTTTCATTTCTATATGACACTTACTCAAAGCTGAATGCCGGTAATGTAGCTGCTGCAGTCTTTCGATTGTCAAAGGCTTTGACTGTTCACCATAATCTTACTGAGAAAACTCCACCAGTATGGTTGCAGAGGAACCACGTACAAATGGTTTGAATCTTACCTTCGGGTAGGAATCAAATGGTGAGAACAACAGAACTTTCTGAAAGAAAGGAAATTAAGTCCGGAGTGCCTCAAGGATCAGTTCTCGGTCCCATTCTGTTCTTGTTGTACATAAACGACCTAACCAACTTGAACATATCTGGAAAATTCACCCTATTTGCGGATGATACCACGATATTATGGAACAGCAAGAATTCTAACACCTTACCCGACTTAATATCTACTGATATGAAAAAATTAAGGAATGGTGCGATGCAAATTTGTTATCCTTCAATACAACAAAACAAACATCATTTCATTCAGATGCTCTCTTGACGACCTTACATTTAGTAATAACATATTGATCGAGAACAAGCCTCTAACTAAATTCCTAGGTATCCATATTGATAATAAGCTCAAATTCGACGGACATATCAAGCATCTCAAAAGCAAGATTTCTGCTGGATGCTATGCACTGAGAGTAACTTCGTCGAATTTGGGATCTAAAATCGCCAAAACTGTATATTACGCCCTAATAGAGTCCCATTTACGTTATGGAATACCTTTTTGGGGTGTTAGCAACTCATCGGCACTTCAATCAGTCTTGGTACTGCAGAAACGTGCTTTAAGGTACTTGCGTAAACTAAAACCCCGTGATTCTTGCAGAAACATATTTGTTGAAGAAAAAATACTAACAGTATTTGCGTTATTCATTCTAGAATCAGTTTGTCTCATATACAAGAATGTGTCTATGTTCGAGGCTTCAGGTAGTCATTACAACACCCGCTCTCACGTGTTGAAATTGCCAATTCCCTCATCAAACATGATCAGAGATTCGATTTATTTCAATGGAGTTAAGATGTACAATCACCTCCCCTCGCACATAAGGGAGGCGAATATGAATATGGACATTACAAACTTTAGAAAAATTATTAAAAAGTTTCTGGCAGATAGACCCTATTACAACTTGCAGGAGTTTTACAATGATAAATTTGATTGATAGGGTGCATATTTGAATCCATGTAAGTTTTTAAGTTGACGTCACTAAGTTGTAGATGTGTTTGTGTCTATATGTAAATTGTTTATGTGTGTATACATCTACGTGTTTATATGTATATACATGTCTATATATGTATGTTTTGTGTATATATATGGGCGTGTGTGTACGTATATATATTTTTTATATTTTTTAACAATACTGACAACTCTTATTTTTAGATATTTTTTATAAATCTTGTAATCATCAGTAATACTTCTATATTCAAGCTTTGTCCCAAGATTTACTTTACTGCTTAAATTTTTTTATTTTTAAAGCGATGTTACCAATAAAAATTGAGTTTTTGTCTAACCTCAAAAAAAACAAGTCCTGCAGAACTGCAAAAAACTAAAAGGAAAAAATATTTCCATTGCCCATGACTTGACTCATAAACAGAGAAGCGATCATAAAATTCTACGAAAACACTTATTTCTTGCCAAGGGAGAAAATTATGAGGACTGTTATATACGAGGTAATAAATTATTTGTAAATGGCACGATATATGGGGTGAATGATTTGTTGGAAAGGGAATACCAAGAAGACCCAAATCTTGATAGACCTAATAGTGCTCCTGCGACCCCAACTTTAAATACACATCCTGCACCAAGGGAGAACCCGTCACCCACAAAACCAAAACAACAAAGTGCTATGAGAAGATTATTAAACAATGAAAAACCGTTGAAATCAACACCAGTTTCACAAAAGGAAACACACAAACCGAGAACACGCTCTGTCAAGTAAGTAGATGAGGACAACCAAGAGCACCACTAGCACTTATAGTCTTTGAAAACAGTGTTATAATATTATAATGAACCAATATATTCGTAATTTTGAAATTGAAAAATAGAAACCTTCAACCTTCGGGATAGTAACGAACTTAATAACATATTTAGTGTGAATGAACAACTTTCAACATTTTCTATCATACACAATAATATTCGGAGTATCAGCAAAAACTTTGATGAATTCAAACTATTCTTAGATAGTGTAAACACAGATATTGATTGTATTGTGTTGACGGAAACGTGGTTTATACATTACCCGGAGGTATATAACATCGAAGGATATAACTTAGTATACAATGAAGGAAAACTAAATCAAAATGATGGTGTTATTCTATATATTAAATCTAACTTCACCTGTACCTATCAAATACTACAAATTAGTGATATTAAAACTATCCAACTCACAGTGAAATTAAGCAATAATAATAATTTAGCCATAACCGCTGCGTATAGATCACCATCTACAGATCCCAAACAGTTCAATAAGAGCTTACAAGAATACTTACAAAACTGTAGTAGCAATAACGCCACTTATTCTATTTTTATCGGAGATATAAACATCGATATCTTAAAAAATGATGAGCACTGCAATGAGTACCTAAGCACACTGAATGAGTTCGGATACATCTCAGTAATTAATAGTGAGACAAGAGTAAATAAAAATAATGGCACTTGCATTGATCATATATTTCTAAAATCAGAAATAAATATTAGGGACCAGATATTACCTTTAATAATACAAAGTAGCATAAAGATCACTACCAACCGCCTCCAAATGATACTTAACCAGAAGAAAATGTAACAAGTAATACAAATAAATACAAAAACACATCGATCTCAAAAAACTAAAAAACAACTTAGGGCATACCTGCTGGGATCCTGTATATTCCGCACGTGACCCTGACGCTGGAACAGACGAATTTATCGATATTCTCACTGGTGCTAGAAACGAGTCTACCTCTCTAACAAGAGTAAAGAGGAAAGATACTAAAATTGCACCATAGATAACAAATGCTCTTGTTGAATCCGCGGACACAAAAAATAGACTGTTTAGAAATCTACAGAATGATCCTAATAACCTAGAACTAAAAACCTATTATAAAAACTGCAAAAACAAATTCACCAACTTGATAAAAAAAGTTAAATTGGAATATTATCAAAAACAAATAATAAAAAACACCTCAGATACAACAACATTATGGAAAATAGTGCAAAAAATAAGTAGTACCAAGAGAAAGACACGTAACATGAAAGAAATAAAAAACGACTCAGGTGAATCTATAACTAACAAAAAGAAAATAGCTGACGAGTTTAACAATGTATACACTCAAATAGGAAAAAAAAATGGCAAACAATATAAAAAAAATCCCAATTATTTCCCGAAGAGAACTATTTCTCCCAACTCTTTCGTACTTCTTCCAACTGACAACAAGGAAATCGAGAATATTATTGGTGAACTAAAAACTAAAAAATCTGTTGGTATAGACGAAATCAAAGCGGAAACTATTGAAACAATCTGTACATATATTCTGGAAACCCTTGTGCATGGAAAAAGGTATCTGGCCACGAGCGTTTAAAGAAGCTGTGGTGGTACCAATTTTCAAAAAAGGGGATGAAACATTGATTACTAACTATAGACCAATTTCGCTAATAACACATCTAACGAAAGTTTTTGAAAAAGTTCTTAAAAAAAGGCTAGCTACGTATATTTCCAAATATAACCTGATATCAAATAAACAATATGGCTTCAGAGAGAATATCTCCACCCAAGATGACTATTGGCACTCACCTCTGAGATTTCTACTGCTCTGGATAAAAATATACCATGTCTATGCTTATTTATGGATCTATCGAAAGCGTTCGACACAGTAAGTCATGACCTACTCCTAGAGACATTAGAAGATATGGGTATCAGAAATAATTGTCTGAAACTATTCGAAAGTTATTTGACCGACAGATATCAGTCTGTGAGAGGAGTGGAAGAAGCACTCAATGATAGGAGAAAAATTGAGTATGGTGTACCTCAAGGAACCGTTTTGGGTCCCATTCTATTTAATATATATGTTAATGGCATATTCTCCATTGAGAGCAGTGGAAAAATTTTAGGTTTTGCTGACGACATAGTAGTGTTTTATGAGGCAAGTTCTTGGCAAGAACTAAAAGTTATGGTGGAAACGGATTTTCCTTCAATCAAAAACTGGCTGGAACACAAGCTATTAACTGTTAATTTGGAAAAAACATATAACTTACCCTTCAGCTGCAATCGGTCGAATTCATCATCATTTCAGAGCCTCACGTTTGACATAAGGGGGCAACAACATACTATCTTACCAGAAACTAAAATTAAGTATTTGGGAAATAATAATAGATACTCATCTAAAATGGGATGCTCATATTAATTATGTATGCAAAAAGTTAAGAATGATCATTTATAAATTCAAATACCTTAAAGATATATTAAACTTTCAACAATTCAAAGTATTATACCACGCATTAGTCGAAAGTCATCTACGATATGGTATAATTGTCTGGGGAGGAGCCTTGAAGACCCATATTTATCCCCTAGAACTTCTTCAAAAAAGATTCCTCAAGCTGATTATGTCTAAAGAAGCTAAATATCCATCTGATGCACTATTTTCCGCAGCTCAAGTATTTGATATTCGCCAACTTTTTTATTACAACATTAATATCAGATACCATAAAAATAAACATGACTTCAACCTACCGAGTCATCCTTACCATACAAGGCAAAAAAACCAGCACATAGTTCCGAACAGACACAAATCTATCGGCCAACGGTCCTATAACTATATGTCTCCAAAATTGTATAACACTGTCCCAACCCATATACAAAAAAACAACTATCTGGTATCATATAAGAAAGAATTGAAGTCATTCATATACAGTCAACAACGAAAAAAAATTGCTGATTTGGTGGAAATGAAAAATGTTTGAAAATGTGTATGTATGTGTGTATGTTAATCTAAATTGTCTAGTTTTAAGTTGATATTTTATAAATTGTACACTGAGCTTTTAATATTTTAATATTTTTGTATTCATCTTTCTCGAATAAACTGTGACAGATTTATATTGTACTGTGTAAGTAAATTTAAAAAAAATAATTTTCTCGTTAGTCTAAATGTATTTATCCTGTTTATACTTTTTTATTTATATTGATTTTTCCATGTTATGTAACTCAGTTATATTGCATTGAGATTACCGTTATCTCAAATGTATCGTTCCTACGACCTACACGTTGATAAATTCTATTGAATTCCTTTGTATTTTCTGCGAAACAAGTGCTACAGCACTTATCGCTAACCAACTTTATTCACATCTATCTATAGATTTTATTGTAAGCCCATTCTCTCTGAATAAAGTTGTTATTATTATTATTATTTCTGGAAAACCTTGTTGATTGAAAAGTTTATTATGAGTCATGGATCTCACATTGTTACATTGTAATAAAACATCGATTTCCAGTTTATTTTTTATTGAAATATGTACTCGGGAACTTGTCCTTAGCATAGTTTCTTTAAGTTATTCCACTTCTATTTTTGGGGAAGAAAACTAGCTGAACTACCAGAATATGTGAGATTTTATTTCGTTTCGTGTTCACCTCTCCGTCACTTATTTGGAAATGATGCGGCCACATGTATGATCAACCTAGACGTTTTATTGGATGTAATTCACTTCACTTCTTGTTTATTGTTTTTGAACAGGCGAGGCGGTCTATAAATATCTAAAACCATTCTTTTCACCAAGCCGTGTCCCGCAAAAAATCTATGACACGAATATACGACAGAAATTGATTTATTTTCCCAACTTTGTCGTAAAACGACGCAAAGTGGGATGCCTCACATGATTCGGGAATATTAAATTCCTTCTAAAAACGGAATGTTGAAAATCTCGTGAATTGAACTCACAGGGAAATAGAAAAATGACGTCTAGGTAAAAATGTCTTTGAAAAGTATGAATAGCCGATAAAAATAACGATTGTTTGAAATAAATTGGGATTCGGGACAAAAGGGGCTGGATTTTCAATAACAGCTCAAAAATTATAATAAATATCGTGAAAGTGAAAAAAAAATCAGTCATAAAACTGTGCGTTGTAGAAACAACTGAAAGTTCCTCTTTCACACACCTCAACAATTAAATTACTGAGCGATTATGTAACCGCTCTAATCAATCATATCATCTTGCGTTTCGGACTGCACCGATTTCTTTTCTAATTTAGAGCAAATTCTGAGCAATGTCTGCAGAAGATTTGAAAAAGTTATTTTATTGGGAGATTTCAACATTGACTTTCTCAAATCGTCGTTAAATTTGTCGAACCTCATCTGTTTAACAAACTCGTTCGGTCTAGATGCATCCATATCTCAATATACCAGGGTTGATAACGGCTCTAAATCTTGTATAGACAACATCCTCACGAATCTTGAGAGTGAAACACACGAGAGTGGCATTATTGATCCTTGCCTCTCTGACCACTATGCCCAATATATCACCATTAAAAACGTTTCTTTTGTAACTCCCAAACAAAACCTCAGAAAAAAAATCACTCCTGCTGGCATGGAAAACTTCAAAAAATGCCTTACAAAACACAAGTTGGGACCCATACTACAGTTGTAGAATGGCCTCTGTGTCCCATTTTCCCTTATCTAAAACGTATGGCAAAAAAGGAAACCCCATAAAATGGTTCAACGACGATCTTAGGAAAATGAGAAACACACTGCAAACTATCAAAATCATTCGTGGCTCCACAAATAATACAACTTTTAATGATACTTACAAACAAATGACCAGAGAATACCAACATGCAATTGAAACTACAAAAAAAAAATCTTTCAATAATTTCTTGAATAATTCTTCTAATATTACAAGGGACAGCTGGAAACTTATTAATTTTGAAAGAAACAAACACTCCACCAAAAATGTATCTGAAAGTTTATCAGCCGATCATCTCAACAACTATTTCTCGCAGGTCGCTGATATAATTATTAGACAGTTGCCTTTAAACGATGATAATTACTATTATGATGGATCAATTCCTGATTCGTTGAAGCCCAAAGTGCCAGGCTCATTCTTCTTTGAACCTATATTCCCTCATGAGGTAGAAAGTGCTATTCACCAGTTGAAGAATACCTACTGCTTTGACATGTATGAACTTAACAGCAAAATAATCAAAGAAAATTCCTTTTCACTAATTGATCCTCTCACTGATTTATTCAATACATGTATTGTGGATGGTATTTTTCCTGACGAGCTGAAACTCACCAAAGTTATACCTATTTTTAAAAAGGGCGATAGAGAAAACCCTGAGAACTATAGGCCAATTTCTATTGTACCCTACATTGGCAAGATCTTTGAAATCATATTAAAGCAAAAGTTGAACAAATATTTTAAATATTGAATAAAATTTGGATTCCGTCAACAACGATCTACTACTCATGCAATAGCAAGGGTTGTGAGAGAGATAGTCGAGGGCTTTGAACAGGGTAAACTAACAGGTGTAACATTATGTGACCTGAGCAAGGCTTTCAACTGTGTCTCTCACAATATCCTGGTGAATAAGCTCTCTCAATATGGAGTACGAGGAGTATCTTTAAAACTAATTGAGTCTTATCTCCAGAATAGGAGTCAATGTGTTACTATCAATGAAACAACCTCCCAACTTAATCTGGTTAAAACAGGCGTACCCCAAGGCTCGGTTCTGGGGCCACTTCTATTCATAATTTATACCAATGATTTTTTTTGTCATATGTTGCCTCATTTAGGTATTGCTTTTGCTGATGATAGCTCTCTTATAAGCTCTGAAAACAGTTATGAATCGCTATTAAATTCGATGAAATCAGCTGAAAACCTCGCCCAAGAATGGTTTACCCACAACTTATTAAAATTAAACAAAGATAAGACAAAACATGTTATTTTTTCGACAAACAATAAAGTAACAGTAGGTGACCATGCTAAACTTTTAGGATTAACTATTGACGATAGTTTATGCTGGGAACCACACATCGAAAATACCTGTTCCAAATTGAGTACTCACAATTTTCTTCTGAGAAAACTGAAATCGTTTGTTGATAAAAATACCCTTCTTTCTGCGTACTTTGCTCTTATCCAATCATATATCAGCTATGGATTGACCCTTTGGGGAAATTCCTCTCACTCTGAAAAATTGTTTAAAATTCAAAAGCAATCCATTGGAATAATCTGTGGTGCGGGTTATAGGGATTCTTGTCGGCCATTATTCCGCCAACTCAGTATTATGCCTCTACAAACTCTGTTCATTTATCAGACTTTGCTCGAGATTCATGAAAATAAAGAAAAACTCCTGACTAACTCAAATTACCATGACTATAATACACGCAACGCGAATCTGATCAGGTCTCAAAGATTTAAATATAATAAGTCTCTCAAAAACTCAATAAATGTTGATCTTTACAATATACTTCCTACCACACTAAAAAACAAAAACCAAGCTACGTTCAAGAACTCTATCAAAGTGATACTGCAGAAAAAGTGTTACTACACTATCGCTGAGTACATGGCTGACCCACCCGGGATGTGATTTGATCCAACTATCTTATCTTATACTATGTGTATGGTTTATCGTAATGTCTACATATGTGTACACGCAATATTTTATTTTTATTGTTATTTTATTTTTATTGTTATTGTATTTCAATTGTGAATTATTATTTTCTGTATTTATTCAATTGCTACCTGACTTGCTACAAATGTTTTTTAACATAACGTAGTTAAATAAAGATCTATCTATCTATCATTCTAACGTTGGCAACAGGAGTATACCCAAAGCACAGTTTATAGCTAAAGAAGCAGTTAGCTCACTTGGCCCAAATGCATGTTCCAAGGTAACATCCACTCCAGGGAAAGAATTCAGGATGCGCAGAAGACTGTACGCGATTATCGCTCTTCAAAGTATACGAAAAATGTCAGTATTAGTAACACAGTAACACGCGGTATGCGCGAGGGATAAAAATCAGAGTTGCGCAGTGTACAAACGGGAACATAAAGATCAAAGTGCCGACGCCAAGTGAGCTAACTGCTTCTTTAGCTATAAACTGTGCCCAAAGTATCTGAAAATGGCAAAAGTCATACCGGTTTTTTAAAATGGAAATAAACTGGATGTGGCAAACTATCGACCGATCTCCCTGATCTCCAATTTGGGAAAAATCTTTGAAAAAATACCCAAAAAAAGAATAGACAGTTTCTTAACAAATGCAAGATATTATCCGACAAGCAATTTGATTTTAGAGATACAGAATTAACACAAGATGCTCTCACGGAATTTTGCCATCGATCGAAAGTCTCCAGCTATATGCGTTTATCTAGATCTGAAGTAAACAGCATTCGACTTACCCTACTGAAAATATATTCACGAACACAAAAACTTTTGATACAAGACAACTATTCTACCAAACACTCCTCATAAGACAACATCAAAACAAACACGTACTAATAGAGATTCAATACGAACACAACACTCGTTTCAGAAACAACGTATCTGTCATCCAAAAAACAAACAAAACCATCGCCCAAATATGTTGCGTAAAAGCATACAACCTGTTAGCTACTTCAATGAAAAGTATTCACAACATTAATTTATTTAAAAACTGGATTTTTCTGGAAAAAAGGAAAAAAATTCTCAAAATAGTTGAAAATTGCTTATGATATTTCAATCTTTATATAACTAATATAACAAAAATATATATATATATATATATTGTTATATAATGATGATATAACAAATATTTATGTTATTATTTCTCCCCACACTTTGGGTGCCAATTTGTTATGTATTGATAAATTGAATATAAATTGTTTTTTATAAAATGAAAATTGCTAATAGTTTTTGCTATTCTTATGAGCCAGATTGATATGATATAGATAAGTATTTTCACCCTGTATAATATTGCAATGATGTAATAATAATTGCTAGCTACGTCACTGTTCTCTCGTCACGTTGCTGCCAATTGTTATCATTTTTCTTACCACAGCTAGCACAGTTGGTACACCTCTTATCTCAGATAGCCGGTTCAAGGCAATTTACCCACTACTTGATATGTCAAAACTCAATTTATTCAATGGTCGTAGGAATGATTGTTGATCATTGTAGAAAACAAACAACAAAGTATCAAAAAGCAATTATTTCCTTTATTCAGGAAGACTTAACTTTACCTGGCCTACGAGAAATAACTTATTCTAATGTGAATCTACAAATATTCACGGATAATCATAAAAATCAAATCATGGATAGATAGACACAACCTCACTTTTTCCTTGAGAGTGAAATTTTCTGTTATAGTCCAAAATAAAGTGAAATAAAGTTCTTCAGATGTGAAATACGTTGTTTGTGAAATTGTTCAGGACCGGATGTGCACTATTAAAGTTTTTATACCTGGCTGGAAATGTCGGTGTTCAAGATATGCCCTGAAACTGGATCTATCAGGAACTCCAATACCATAAATCAGGAACCATTCATATGCAGAAATCAGCTTTGGACACCTGGATATGTTGTATAATCAAGGTAATATTGGTTTTGTTCTTCAAATGTTGGAATTATTTCATTTTTCTTTCTCCCAAAATGTTGCGTGGCATTCGCTTGTGAATTTATTTTCGATCTCCCTCTGTCTTTGTTTGTTGTCACCTAGATACCATTTTTCCCTCTTCTTTTTCATTTGAATGTTTGAATTCGCGCACCAAAATTGTCACATTCCATTGTTTGGGTTCATCTTATATAATTTATATATACAACTATTTTCCCATTCTTATTACTATGTACATATTTCAATAATAATTGCTTATGACATCACCCCGTTGTTATTCTCTCACAATTTCCAATTTTCCATATGACCATCTATTCCCTGATTGGCTATTCTCATCAAGAAGTTTGCTGTTCTACCATTGGCTACTTTTAGTTATCTACAATTTCATATACTGTATGTTTCAAATTCATAAATGTGTTGATTACTTTTTATTCATGAAAATTTTGTAAAACTAGACTTTTTGTTGTCTTTTTACCAATTATGGGTTATAATCATTATGACAGTCTATGAAATTGATTGTGTTATAGTATTTTGACATTTTTATCTTTCCATATTATACATAGGCTTACAAATAAATAGAACTTCCAAAATTATGTAAAAACAATCTCTTGAAACTAATAACTATTTAGTAATTATTCTTTTTGTGGTTTTTTTCCTTTTAAAACTTATAATTGGCATAACATAACATAACAATATATATATATATATATATATATATATATAATATATATATATCAAATATGTGCATCTGTCTGTAACCAAGTCCGTAAACATTAACACTTTGTTCAATGTGAGAATGACTACATCACACACATATTTACTATGTATTTCCCCTCTCAAGTGTATACTTTTAGGGGCTCTTTGAAATTGGTACATGATTTCATTTCTTGCATAATTTTTTTCTCCTCTCGCTTGTTATCTTTCCTTTTGGCAACCCACAAAAGTTATTTCCCACTTTCTGTATCACTTTTCGTTATTCCAAATTATTCTAATGATTTTATTTACAATATATAATTCTAGATCTTATATTATATGTACAAAATCTGTTAAAATTCATATTTGACACTTTTCTGTTTTAAAACTTTTTGTATTTTACTATTTTCCTCCAATTGTTTTTGACATCTCGCTGTTGGGTTTCCTTCTGATATAATTTACCATACAGGATGTTCCAACTTGAATACCATTTCGGCTACTTGAGATCCAAAGTTTTTTTATGAATTTTGATTTCTATATTATTTTTATTGGTTGTGGAAATTGAATGTATTGTTGGTAGCATACTTATGACAATAGAGATACCTCAGTGCTGACTTTTTGAGACATATGCGTTGACTAGAACATGGTACAAGATTCCAGAACAGTAAAAAGTAAAGAAAAATTGTAAAACAAACATAGCATGAACCACGATAACATAAATACCTAATAATAATAATGAATTATCAGTTTTATCATTTGATAAAAATTTCCCAACATAAATATATATATATATATATATATATATATATATATATATATATATATATATATATATATATATATATATATATATATATAAGTCTGAGAAATTTTTGGGACGAGCAACGAATGTACTTTATAACATTATATTTCCAATATTTCGACAATGAATATTGTCATCATCAGGGAGCTACAAAGGTGAAAATACTATAGTATGTTGATAAATATAAAAATAACCTTACTTACAATGTTAGTGAGAATGGTCGTTTTTCGGTGAAATACAAAAAAACCTTTGTAGCTCCCTGATGATGACAATATTCATTGTCGAAATATTGGAAATATAATGTTATAAGAGTACATTTGCGTTTGCTGCTGTCCCAAAGAATTTCTCAGACTTTTTCCTAACTAGTCAGCAAAGACTACCTCTCCTCTATATATATATATATATATATATATATCGGTTCGAAAAGGCATGAAAGCTGAAAATATGGCACTGTTGCCGATATTTTCGAGTATATCCAATCATTTAGTTAACTCTCGCCGATTAAGCAGCAAAGCAGCTTTTTTTCTTCCGACTCAATTTACAAATATTTACTAAAAACTTATTTTTATCAAAATGATTTATAGCCTATGTTACTCAAGGATAGTTTAGCTTTTTATTAGTGTTTTTTTTTTAAATCGGTTTAGTAGTTCCAGAGATTATCCCCTACATACAAACAAATTTAACTTCTTTATAATTTTAGTACAGAATCTAGATTTTTGGCAAAATCACATATTTTCACATGCTATTAAAAAATATCTCAGTTTCCTGAACACCCCCGTACATGTCAGTTGTGTCTGTGGTCAGTTTCATGCATGAGCAACAGAAAATCCATATGAAATTACACCGGCCACTGATTTTTCCGTTTCCGTTGATTTCCAGATTGTATATGTGTGGGATGCTGCACATATTTCTCGGAAATGTGACATTTCAATTCAATCTCATACACGGATATGCAGCCTGGGCCTCGAAATGCCCAGATGGAAACTCTCCCAGGACATAACGGGAATGAAATGAGGAAAATAATGTATGTAGAATTGTCTGATTTCATTTTATAGATTACGAACCAAAAAGAAAACACTACAACAATAAATAAATAAAAAAATTACCAAAATCTAACAAAAACTACAAAACAGTGGAAATTCTGGATTCAGGTAGTTGAATGTATGGAGTATCCATTGAGCAATTCTTTACTATGCCTTAAAAATAAAAAATAAGAATTATTTTATTTCTATCTGTAACTGCAAATATAATGGAGATACAGAAAAATGTTTGGAACAGAAGTTGTAGCTCGTGAGTTTTTCTACAAAAATGGTATCCATCAAAATTTCGATTTACAGGGTGTAATCTAACCTCTTGTACATCCACGAATAACGAGTGTATAATGCCATTTTATAAAGAATTACAGTGGTTGAAAATCTGAAAAAAAAATGAAAACATATTTTGTTCTTTGTAAAATCAGACAAAATTTTGGGTAGCACCTCGCACCCAATTTCAGGTTACCTGTTATAGATATTCCATTTCAAAGAGAAGAAAACAACTAACCTTGTTATATCCAAACTGGTCATAAAGTCAGAACTAGTTGACTTCATACTCTGCTTTGAGGGACTTATCATAATTATCACAGTCACTTGTAAGAAACAAACGACACAAACAGTATCGAGAAGGAAAACATTCGCAATTGTATATTGTTTTGGAAAATAATATCACGGCCATTGTAGTGATTCAGACATCCAACACGTGAACTGAACACTCTGGCCAAGCAAAATTCCCGCATGCACGGTTTACAAAGCTGTCTACGAACGAAAGTTTGTTAGATTCTACTAGTGTTTTCTGATTGAGACTTAATAGTTTCTAAATCCAGAATTTCAACTGTTTTAATTTTTTTTTTTTTCAAGTCAATATATCTATTGATTGGGCTGTATGTTTTGCATGAAGTAATATTCGAAAATTGATGCAATATTGTTGTTCTCTACCAGATACGTCAATCCATATTGGATGAGCAGAAATATTCCTTATGTCAGCAAAAACCCATCAGGATTCTCCAATAATCATTTTCGAATAAATCCGACTGCAAGAATATTTAATACTCAACTTTCTCGTGACTATAGAAAATACCAAACACTCACATGAGTTTAAAAATCGAATTACTTTCATTACTTTCAGTTCATCCTATAATTCCCGCGTAAATCCAATTTCTTTTGCCTGAAAAATCAGATTTCTCGGCACAGCGAATGAGTGAGAATGATGCGGAAGAGAACGAAGAAAATGTAGGAATTCTAATTCTCTATAATACAGGGAGATGAAAAACTTATCTATTCTGAATATTCGATAAACCATCTCACGCAGGATTTGATGGATAGATTACTAGTTTACAAAAAAATATATATTGTTTTTACCCAAAGATAAATTATACCGAATTCTTTTATGTCTACCCCCTCATAACAAAAGTCACAAGTTTTTCAAATATACCCACAAAAAGTTTTGTTTGTTTGTTCGTGATATCTACTGTGGCATTCGTTAAAGTCGTATCTAGGCGTTCAATTTGTTTTAAAATTTCTTCCAATAGTTCCAAATATCGGTAAAGAACGTTGACAAAAAATGGGTTCCTGGAGTAGTGTGTGATAATTGTAGAAGAATACTAACTAATTGGGCTCCAGGAAAAAAAAAGCAATTCGATGCCCCAATGTTGTGGAGAGAAACAACAAATCACGCTACGGACTGTTATTTCTGCCTCACGAAAACATTTGGTTTCCTCATCTCTCTGATGCTAAACTAAAAGAAGAAATCTTTGTGGGTCCTCAGATAAGGAAGATATTGAAGAATAAACATTTTGAACGTCACTTATCCAGTGTAGAAAAATACTTTCGTTCAAAGCCGTTGTTCAACATTTCTTGGGCAACAATGAAACAGAGAATTATGAAGAAATTGTATCCAATTCTTCGAAGAACTACCACAAATTTGAAATCAACATGTCCTTAAAAATTCATTTTCTTCATTCACAAGGTTTTTGGCAAAAAAATATGTTAGCCTCATCGCTGTCAAAGGTATTCGAATACATAATGCTGGAATTTCTACATAACTTTCTGAATATAAATAATACTCTAACTCCTAACCAACACAGATTTCGATCGAATAATTCCACTACAGAGGCAATTATTTCTTTTTATTCGAATCTTCTACAGTCTGTTGAAGCAGACGAAAAACCTACTGGGATTTTTTGTGACCTTTGCAAACGCATCACGAACAGTATCGTGTAGAACATTATTTAAAAAATTAAATATTTTGCCTCTTTCAGGTCTCTACATTCTGGAAGTTTTGTTGTACATTCATAAAAATGAAGAAGTCTTCAAACAGAACCAATCCTTTCATGATTATTATAATGAGAAATGATTTTCACATACCCAAAACACGTTTATCTCTACGTCACAAGTCGTTTAGATTATACAATGCACTTCAGGAGTTTCTTAAAAATATAACCAAGGAACAAGTATTCAATAAAAACTTTTTAACAAAAAATTAAACCGACGCAATAAGGAACTGAAAAGTAAAAAATAAAATAAACTGTTGAAATGGATTCAAGATAAATGCGAGTCATACCGTTTCCATGGATATGTTTATATATGTCACATTCTCGTCAAACATTTTCAACTGTTAATATTCATATTATATTTTCACTAATAAATACGTTTGGAATTCACGTTAAATTACATTCATTGGTACAAGTTGTTTGCACAAAAAAGTTCTGCCCGACGCTCTGCTCAACAGGTTATGGGCCCAGGATCTGGAATCTGTTAGCCTAGAATTCGTGTACCAACTGAAGTTAACCAAGAAGTGTTCCTGTCCAGTAAAAACGTATTGAAAGACTCTCATAGTGTAAAATATAAGTGATTCTGTGAATATGAATTCGGCGATTATATCCAGAATTGAAACCCTGAACAAAGATAATTATGATACCTGGAAAATGCAAATGGAGGCCTTACTGATCAAGAATGATGCATGGGTATACGTAAATGGTGAATTATCGAAACCATTTTCGATTGAAGGGGACGCAGCTTCTTTGAGCAGAGTACAAAATTGGATAAAGAATGATTACAAAGCAAAATCCGATATAATTCTGTCAATCAGTCCATCAGAATTGAAACAAATCAAAGGATGCACAACTTCTCGTCAAGTTTGGCTGAAGTTGGAAAATATTTACCAGTCGAAAGGACCAGCTCGAAAAGCGACACTATTGAAACAGCTCACGTTGCAGCGAATGAATGATGGTGACGATGTTCGTGATTATTTGAACAAATTTTTTGACGCAGTTGGCAAATTGAACGAAATGGAAGTCGAAATCAATCCAGACTTACTGTCCATTATGTTGTTGTACAGTTTGCCCTCCAGTTTTGAAAACTTCAGATGTGCAATCGAGTCCAGAGATGAATTACCAGTTCCAGATATGCTACGTGTGAAAATCATTGAAGAAAACGATGCACGAAAAAATGAAGCTAGGAATTCAATGCAGAATGCAAAGTTTGCAAATAAAAAGCATTTTCAAAGCCGGTACAACAAAAAGCCTGAAGTCTTTGGAAGGTATTCACATTCGGAAACTACTACGAAGAACAAAAATTTAAATTTCGTTGTCACAAATGCAGAAAAGTTGGACATAAATCATCTGAATGTAAATATAATCGCAGAATCGATTAACCTTCAGCAAAATATGATTTCCAGAAATCAGCTTTCTTTTCACAAAGGAATGAAGGAAATCTTAAATTGTGGCATCGTCGGCTGGGACATCTGAATATTGAAGATCTCCTCAAAGCTGAACGGAAAGAAATCATTGGCGGAATGAAATTGGAAAAATGTCATGAAAACTTCAAATGCGACGTATGTCATCACGGAAAAATGTCGCAAATCCGTTCCGAAAAGTCTCTCAGAAAAGTAGCTTACTAGAACTGATACATACTGATGTATGTGGACCAATGAGGATAGATTCCATTGGAAAGGCGAAATATTTCATCGAGTTTATTGATGATCATTCCCGATGGTGTGAAGTGAGGTTTATTAGATCCAAAACGGAAGTACTCGATATCACTAAGAATTTCATCACCTTAGTTGAAAACCAGAAAGGGAAGAAAATCAAATGCATACAATCAGATAACGGGACAGAATATACAAGCAAAAATTTCGAAGATTTGCTGAGTAGTCGAGGTATTACAAGACGTCTTACTTGTCCGTATAACCCAGAACAAAACGGTATTGCAGAAAGAAGAAACCGTACACTCCTAGATACAGCAAGATGTCTACTCATGCAGTCTGGTTTACCATCTTCATTTTGGGCCGAAGCCGTCAACACGGCGAATTACATCCGAAATCGTTGTCCTACCAGGAGTTTGAACGGAAAAACTCCGTATGAGGTTTGGAATCGAAAGAAACCAGATGTATCCCATTTTAGAAAATTCGGCTGCAAAGTTTTCTGTCTCAACAAGGATCCAGGTAGAGGAAAATTCGACTCTAGATGCAAAGAAGGCATTTTCCTGGGATATTCCGAACAATCGAAAGGATATCGAATTTGGCTGAAAGAAGAACGGAAAATTCACATAACAAGAGATGTGAAATTTTTTGAGAAAAATCAATCAAGTCTTGATGAATATCAAGATTTTGTTCCGATTGAAAATGAGGTAAATAATTCACCTCGAACAATTGACATTGAAGTTAGAAATATCATGCCTGAACCTGACATGAATCAAACTAGTGAACCAGAACCTGAGAATAATGTTCAAGAGGATGGAGAATCCCAAATATACCATGAACAACAGTCTTTACTCAGGAGAGGACCTGGCAGACCGATAATTGAAAGGTCGGGCTCTAGGGGAAGACCTCGGAAGATTTATAGAGCGATGGAAACTCAACATGAAGAAGGAAACATTGCACTTATTTCAGAAATTCCAATGAAACATGCGATGTCTGGACCTGATAACACAGAGTGGTACCATGCTATGGTGAAAGAAATTAAGTCCATCATAAAAATGATACCTGGGAACTCAAGGAACGTCCAAAAGACCGACAAGTAATTGGAAGTCGTATGGTTTTACGAAATAAGTACAGAGCTGATGGAACACTCGATAAAAGGAAAGCACGACTTGTAGCCCAAGGTTTTAGTCAAGAACCAGGTATACATTTCAATCAAGCTTTCGCTCCAGTTGCTAGACTAAGTTCGATTCGACTTGTTGCGGCACTGGCAACCAACTTCAAAATGTCACTTCGACAGTTTGATGTAACTTGTGCGTACCTAAATGGCGAAATCGAGGAAGAAATATTCATGGAACCACCGAAAATGTTGAAAGAAATTCTGGAAACGATCGTCAGTGCGGAAAGTTCGAACTCCAATGTTATCACGAGAGCAACTGATATGTTGGATCAACTTCGTCTAGGAAACCGAGTTTGTTTATTGAAAAAATCACTATACGGTCTTCGTCAAGCCGGAAGAAGTTGGTATAACAAACTGAATAGCGTTTTGATATCATTCGGAGCTAAGCCTTCAAATTCCGATCCGAACGTCTGTCGCATAAATCAAGGGGAAGACTGACGTCAGTTGAGAAAGCGAAAAAGACTCTGCAAGAAAAAATCCAAATTATTAAAACAATTTAAGGAGATTTAGAAGATTTTGAGAACGGGGGCAGATATAGTCCCCGAAACGTCAATCAAAAACTATATAGAGAAGTATCTTTTGAATTTAAAAAAAATATTTTTTTGATAGGCAAATTCAGAAAACGACAAGTTATTGACTAATTGAATCATTTTTCTATAGGAAATATAATTTGGTGAACGCAATAACTTATCGGGGTGAACTAATTAGTTTGCCTTTCTACACTTGTATAGATTTTCCTGATTCTATTTTCATTTTCAGACTGTGGAAGGTTACCCAAAAAACATGTCAAGAAACGTTGTTCCTCCACAAAAAAACACATTCATTCAATGATTATCTACTTTTACTATTTGTTGTATTATAAATTATTTTTGTTGTTCTGCTTAGTTTATTTCATTACTTTGTATATCATTCCATCCTCTCATAGAATATAATGATTTTGACGGATGTGGAACAAAAATAATGTCAGTAGCGATCTGTCATTGTCAAATACGTATGTGTGTGCCAATGTTCACAAGTGAAAAATCAATTATCCCCTATTGTTCCACTCGTAACGGTGGATAATTTCATTCGAAATCCAAATATGAGGTATACCCTATCTATTAAAAAAAGAATCATCCAAATCGAAGAACCCAGTACAACGTTATGCCTGATAGAATCGGTTAACGGACCAGAATTCAGAAGGTGAGTGATCAATATCCTTCAGTTGCTACCCTTAGGGGTGGATTTCATCTTTTGAATTCAAATGGGACCGACTTCGAAGTACACCCTATCCACTGAAAAAATAATTATTGGAATCGGACGTCTCAGTAAAGAGTTATGCGTGATCATACATAAAAAAAATAAATAAAAAAATTAAATATTCGCGTCGACTAGAGAACCTCCTCCTTTTTGGTTTCGTCGGTTAAAAATAAAATAAAACAATTACTCTTTGAAATTAGCCCCTATACAATCGTTGAGTTTTTTTCTTACCTACATTAGTGAAATATTTGTATTTTCTTTCTCTTCTTCATCATTGCTGCTCGTAAGCACTTTTGTTTTGATGCTTTTTTGTTACATATGAATGTGTTTGTTATATATCTGTATTTTGTATTTAACATGTACTGACTTGGTCCAATTGCTTTTCTTTTCACCTGGTCTCAATGGATCAATAAAGTTATATTCTATTCTTTTTTTTTTTATGTTCTGGTTCCCACGAAAAGGAATATCCTGTAATGTTCAGAGAACATCGTGGGAACCAAGGGAAAGAAGGTAGGAGTTGGTGTTCTTCTTAAATTTCTGGAGGTTGTATGCCTCGGGGAACATCTCCCTAGGCAATGAGTTCCAAATCCTCGCTGTTCGTTGGATGAACGAGTCTTTGGAAAGTGATGTTCTGCAGGTCTCCAAAGGGACCACGAAGGGGTGTGATGACTGAACTTGACGGGTTAATCTCGAAGAGACTGCCAAAGCAGGAACGATTGTTGATATTTCAGAAGAGCATCGCCCATGAAAATATCTATAAAATAGAGACAAATCGCCAACTTTTCTACGGTGTTCCAGACAAGTGAGCGAGTTTGTAAGCGAGGCATCACCGACGAGACGAATTGCCCTTTTTTGGACAGAATCCAATAGCCTCAGGATATGTTTAGGTGCCGCGCTCCAAATATGGGAACAGTATTCCAGGACAGGTCGGATCTGTGCCTTATAGATCATGAGCAGCTGAGTGGGGGTGAAATAGCTCTTGGCACGAAACAAAAAACCAAGTTTTTGGGATGCACTTTTGGCAATGGACCTCACGTGATTTTTCCAGGAAAGGTTATTGCTGATGGTAATACCAAGCATCGATATGGATGACTTCAGTGGTATGGTTACTCCTGACAAAGTTATGTTAGGCACAGTGAGATCGGCTTTTTAGAGAAAGACATGCTTGTGTTTTGTTTGCATTGAATTCTACCAAGTTATTAGATCCCCACTCGAGAATTGTTGCTAAGTCCATATTTATATTATTAACATTTCTTCCTCGTTCATTTCTGGTTTCACGGGCTGATATAGGGGCCCTGGAAGAGAAAGCGGTATGGAGGGTACTAACATCGGCAAAGCTGTGTACTGGACATGAAGTTGCTTTCAACAGGTCGTTGATGTGAAGTAGAAATAGTGTTGGTGCGAGAATAGATCCTTGCGGAACACCACCATTTATGAGTAGAGTGTCAGATGAAACTCCATCGACCACTACATGGAGAGACCTGTTTGAGAGAAAACTAGCAAGTAGAGAACACAGCTGAGGGGGCAAGCCATAAGACGGAAGCTTGGCGAGGAGTCCCTGGTGCCAAACTCGATCGAACGCCTTGGAGATATCTAATGCCACAGCTAAAGTTTCTCCATACTTTTCAATAGATAGCTGCCATATATGTGAGACGTAAGCGAGCAGGTCACCAGTTGATCTCTGATGGCGGAAGCCATATTGCCTATCGTTGACAATTCCTGAGTCTTCCAGATATTTCATGAGCTCGATGTTGATGGCTTTTTCTATTCTACATATGGTCTACCTTGATGGAAACCCTAACACATACAGAAGACAAAGTAATTTAAGTCATTTTTGATTGTTTTTAAGTTCTAAATATGTAAAAAATGGAAAATTAAAAAAATATACATAGTTCAGAACATATATGTTTTTTTTTTACTTCAGTATCCAACCATGGCTTAAAACGCTACCAATCCATATCGATTTCGGCTAGTGTTCTCAGAAGTTCATTGAAAAAGGTGGATACAAAATTTGGGATCAGAACGTTTCGAAATCTCGAGCAGACATTCTGCTCCGAAGTGAAGAAAATACGTGTGTTCCTCGTAGGATTATCCGAAAGCTCCTACGAACTGAGCGCGTGCCATGAATAAAAAATGGCTTCCTCTCCACGGGTAGCGTGAATTAAATATCACACGAATTCTGGTAACGGTGCTCTTCTGCTCGGCTCAACATATTAGGTAGTTGTTCCCGTGAATTTTTCAGAATTTTAATTTTCCGCAACATCCGCTCTTGCCGCCGGTGCCGGTGAATAGAATCACGTGCGCTCCTATTTGTCTTTGCAGGGTGATTCGTTAGGGGTCGTATTAACCCCAGCGGAAATTTGAATAAAAGTGTTGTTGAAAGATCTACCAAAATAGAAACAAACATAGATTTCATTGAAAATTGTATACCAGTCATTTTCAACCAATCAGATGCTTTATTTCGACATTGTTACTATGGTAACCAGCAAATTTTCTGAAATTTTTTCATCCACATTAGCATGTAGACGTAAAATCGATGAGTGGAAATTTCCCGGCACATGACAGCTATCATATAATTAGACAAAAATAATATTGACAATAATATTGACAATATGTTTTATTCACTTACTTTATAAGTTGGAAATATTACAACAATTTATGAAGGTGTATATTCTATAATATCATTAATTAATTTTAAATTCTTCAAAAGTTCCACTTCTACCTCCTCTTTCCTAAGATGTGAATAAAACACAGAACCAGTGTTTTTTTTAACAATATGCCTGCGTTTCATAAAATAAAAATAATACTGAGACACCAGTTTATTCCTTTGAGTATTAGATTTGTGTCCAAAAAAAGGCACAATATCATGCAGAATGTTGCCAATCTCTTTAAATAAGTTTTCTTGCTCAGTATTTAATCCAGATTCTTCCACTAGATATGTTAGATATTTTACATTTTTATGGTACATTTTAATGTGCTGTGATTCTTTGCAAAAGGAACACAATTCATACGATTGAGAGTTCATTTTATTATCACTTTTTTACTAACTTATGATTGTATACAATGTTATGAGAAACTTATAATGCCACAAATAAAATATTGATTGACAGTAGTGAATGTCAAATCCATGGCTACTTTACAAAATATTTTATTAACCGGCAACATACGCCAACAACATTCTATTTAGAATAAAGAATAAAATATCCCAATTTCCTGAATTACTTGAAAAACAAATTATTACCGCTATTAATAATTTTTCTTAGAATTAAACCTAAAAGAATATGAAAAATATTTAAGTATATATGTATAGGTATAGTTATATATTTTTTGCTGTATATCACCTTTGTTTGTAGATAATATTGACATTTCCCTGAAACCTAGTGAGAAAATTATATGAAATCAATTATTTTTATGTAATAATGTATCTAATATAAATTTTATTTTACTAGGGCACGGGAGTATAGGTATAGTTATATATTTTTTGCTGTATATCACCTTTGTTTGTAGATAATATTGACATTTCCCTGAAACCCAGTAAGAAAATTATATGAAAACAATCAATTTTACATAAAAATGTGTCTGATATTATATATTTTATTTTACTAGGGCACGGGGAAAATAAAAAAATATCTCCCGCAATACGAACGTATCCACTTTCATTTCTAGTCAATATTAACATTTCCCTGAAACCTAGTGAGAAAATTGTAAAATTAATTTTAATTTTTTTATTTTACTAGGAAAGGGGAAAATCAGAAAATTATCTCCCCCAAACTCCCATTACACCACCTTCTATTTATTTGTAAATAACTCAAAATAAATATTAATATAATTCCGGTATAAAATTTTCTTACCGAATCCCCCACGTGCTTGAATTAATTGCGGGAAATTTGTCTCGTACATGAATTTAAAAAAAAATATTCTTGTCGCTTCGCGACTCGTGATAATTTAAAAAAAATTAATGTACTCAAAAAATTTCCGGCCATAATTCATGCTCAAGGGAGATTATGAGTGAAAATTCCTCTGGTCGTTCGTCATACTGGTATAAATGTCCCTGCATTGGATAGTTTAGAGAGGTTGTTAAAAAGACCGTCATGTTAGTTTTTTGTGAAAATAAAGTTGATTAATAAAATATTCAAAAAGTAATCAGTTTACCCCAAGTCGAGAATTGATAACAATTCAGAAGTGAGATACAAGAAGTAGGTGTGAACTGTTGATCTACAAGTAATGGATGTCGAGGGCAATTATTGGACAAGATTATGGAAATGATGATGACCATGAATTAAACAGACAAGCTAGTAAAGTAAGATTATTTCAATTCTGAGATGACAAAATTTCAAGTTATGCCAGATTTCAGCAAAACTGTTGAGGATTTCAATGGAGAAGTTTTAGGAAAATCGGCAATGCAATGTTTACAGAGGTTGGTACGTACTACTATACTGCTTATTGGTCTGACTCATTCAAACTGAAAACGGCGAAAACACATTTAGGGTGGGTATTATAAAACTATTTCGACAGATAACTAGAAGTTAACTTGTGGATGACGTCACATGTTATAGTTAACTTCAAAATGTAGCAGTTTACTTTATCGGGTGGAACGGGTGTCGGTTAAAGTTAACTTTGTAGAAAATGGTGGTTTTCGATCGTCGACAATTCTCCTGCTCCTGTCAATATTGCATATGAGTCATATAACCTCAATTTTATTGTTTTGATTTTTCGTTTTCGCAAAATGTTAGCGAACGATATCCACGTTATTTTTGAGGAACTTTTAACCGATGATGAAGAAGATGCTGTGAATATTGTTGAAGCCCCTCGGCGACAAAGGATATTCAGGAATCGGTTAGACCATTTCACCTTGTGGAACGAAACAGAATTTAAAAACCGATTTCGACCATCAAGAGAGTCTGTACGCTTGTTAATGGGGCACATTGAAGCAAATTTACAAAGACCAACTAATAGGTCAGCATTTCTAGTACCTATTTTAATTATTGTAGAATTATAAATATTTTTATTTTTAGAAATCATCCTCTATCGCCAGAAACACAAGTGTTGATTACACTCAGATTTTATGCAACTGGTTCATTCTTGGTAGTTGCTGGAGATTTTGGGGGTATTCACAAGTCAACTGCTAGCAGTGTTATTAGAAATGTCACAGGGGAAATTGCATTGTTATCGTCGAATGTTCGAATTAAAAATAAAACTGACAAAAACAGTTTTTTTATTTCATTTAAAACAAACAAGATGGTGTGAAAATGTGTCCTTATCACCTAGATAAACATATAGTCTTTTTCCATACTGTATGAATAATCTTCGGTATGTCGAATAATATCTCTTTTTTCTCTTCTTAAGTCTCTTTTTTTTTTCTTCTCAACTCTCTTTGAAGGTTCTCTTTTTAACTTTTTTTCCTGGCCACACACACAATAGTCAACAGAATATTCACCAGGTAAACCAGAATTTCATTGAATGTCAACAATCACAAGAGATTCGACAAGTTTTAAGTGTACAATGGCTAAAATCATATAAACATTAATGTTTCGAAAAGTAAACAATGTGTCATCACCTAGATATACATTTATAGCAACCCTTTTTCCATACTGTATGAATAATTTTCGGTATGTTGAATAATCTCTCTTTTTTCTCTTCTTAACTCTATTTTCTTTCCTCACAACTCTCTTTGAAGGTTCTCTTTTTCACTTTTATCTTGCCCACAGACGATACAGGAGGATTTTGGGAAGGGACTGGATTCTTCTTCAAGAGCCCATCGTCTGTCTAAAAACTCGCTCAATCCTAGATTATTCTGCACCAGAACGTTACGTTAATTTCCTCATGGAAAATGATGAAAACTTATTCCAGTTCAACGGGATCGTTTTGCCAAGAGAAAAATTGTAGGTTACCTTTTTGCCTTCTTCTTCTTCTTTTTATTTGAAAAATGGTACCTTTATAAAACTGATATTTTGAAGCTCAAGTTAACTTGACTGATAAAATTAAAGTTAACTTCAAAACATATTTATAATACCGGCCCTAAATCGGAACCGCAAAGGATTGGTCCAGATAATACAGGGTGTTTCATAATGGAATGCTGATCCTGAAGGGCGATAATCCTTGGATGATTTTAAGAAAAATTCCTCATATGAACATAGGTCCGCAGGATGTTGAAATTTAACAAAAAAATCAGTTGTTTCCCAATATAACTGAAACTGCTTTGGCTTTTTTTTCAATTTTGGTACATACAAAGTACGCATAGAAATAATGTTTTTCCATGATAAAGGATTCCTCAATTTTCATCAGTGGCGTCCCTGTTAACATGCCCTGCCATATTTTTGATCAAAATAATGATACGCCACTGTCTTTTTTCCAAATAAATATTATTTTTGTAATTGTCCTCTATCTTCTCATAAAAATGGTCCGTTGTTTTCAACATAAACAATTTTGACACTTCTTCAGCTAGATATGTGATATTATTTACGTTATAAAAACGTGTTTATTGAAAAAAAACATGGTAAATTCTACAAATACCGAATTAGCAGACATGCATTACTTGTACGGGCTTGCTGACGGGAACGCATATGAAGCCAGGCGACTGTATCAAGAGCGCTTCCCAAATAGAATGGTTCCTGATGCTCGAACGATTTCAAGCACCCACAGAAGGTTATGTGAAACTGGAAGTTTTGAGCCAAATCATCACTTGAAAGGAGCACATCGGACTGCAAGAACTCCATTATTATTGAGATTATGAACGTGATCTTCAAATTTTAATTTGTTGTCTAGGAGAAGACCTAAAAATGTTGTACAATATTTATTTTCAATCACCTTGTTGTTCAATGATATGTTGTCCAGGACACATCTAAGATACAGTTTGTTAGCATCACACCAATCCTTAATTTTGTTGAGATCCAATGTGTTATTATTTTTCAAGTCTACTACGGTTTTGCTATGCCTCATGATGGTTATATCATCCGCAAAAAGAGTGAGTCGGGGAATGTGCCAGATTGAAACGATAGATTCATAACCATTACCAATACAGTGCTTTTAACTTTTGAACGGGTCAACTCAAAAAATTGAAACTTGGTATAATGAAATTGATGCATGAATACTAAAATTGACAGATGACACTTTCAAGATGGCGACTGGGCGCCATCTTGGAAAAAAAATAAATTGAAAGGAGGGTCTTGTGACATATCCTTTTGAAGCTCCTGACGAATACTTCACAACCCTAGAATATAAAGTCAATATCTTCACCTACTACAAAATGGCGGAACACTTAATAATTACCTGCATACAAACACATTAATATCGATACAGCTAGAAATATTTGTTTTTCTCTGCCATATGGCAATCCCAACAACCCGATAAGGTTTGATAAGTTATTTTTTATTTAAACAAAAAATGACAAGAAATGTCAGTACGACAACGAACATCATTGTTCAGCTAAAATATACTCATTTAGTTTTCGGTTTTACTAGTAAATAGGTACCACGTGAACTATCTCTAAAATGGTCAATTCTCGTTCATTGGAAGAAAAAATTGGAGCAATTTTTATTTACGGTGCGACGCGTAACTTTCACGAAACCGAAAGAATTTTTAATGATTGTTTCCCGAATCGTCCTATCTATAGAAAATATTTAAGGGAACTTGTAACCAAATTTACAACTACCGGTAGTGTACAGAACAAAAAGCCCCCAGGTCATCCGTCCAGCAAGTTCAAATAATTGGTGAGATGATAGTAAATCCTCAACAGTCTACTTCCTCCGTCGCGAATGTTTGTGAGGTGTGTCCTTCTACTGTGTGGAGACTTTTGAAGAGGAATAAGTATCATCCATACAAAATCAAAATGGTACACCAGTTAACTGAAGATGACCCTGATCGAAGAACAGAATTCTGCGAAATTATGACGGCAACCATTGCAAGGCATCCTACCTATCTCCACAATATTCGTTTCAGTGACGAATCTACATTTTATCTCAACGGCAAGGTTCACAGACAAAATTGCCGTTATTGGAGTGACACCAATCCTCACATTTTCCGGGAAACTCATACTCAATATCCAGAAATAAATTAACGTCTGGGCAGTAATATTGGGAAACCATATTGTAGGACCTCTATACATTGAACAAAATTTAATAGGGGAACTGTATTTGAATATGCTGGAAAATACTGTTGACCCTCTAATCACCGAAATCGTCGAAGCGAATCCTGATGAATTCGATATGGATATTGTATTCCAACAAGTTGGAGCACCACCACATTACTACGGACAAGTAAGAAACTATTTGGATAATACTTTTCCCGGCCGTTGGATTGGCCGTCGAGGTCCTACGGAATGACCAGCCCGCTCGCCAGATTTGACACCTGTAGACTTTTTTTATAGGCCTATTTGAAGCAAAAGGTGTACGAAACTGAACCTGCTTCGATATTGGATATACGGCAGAGAATAATAAATATTTGTAGAAATATCGACGTTACTGTGTTCGAAAATGTTCGGCGTGAAATATCGGATAGGCTGTTCTTATGTCAAGCAGTTCAAGGCAACCGTTTCGCGCATCTTCTGAACTGAACTCAGCTTCTTTCCTCAAATTATGAAGTTAAACGTCGATGTATTCAGGCAATTATTAAATGTTCCGCCATTTTGTAATAGGTGAAGATATTGACTTTATATTCTAGGGTTGTGAAGTATTCGTCAGGAGCTTCAAAGGGATGTGTCACAAAACTGCCCTTTCAATTTAATTTTTTTCCCCAGATGGCGCCCAGTTTCATCTGTCAATTTTACTCCAAAATATAGTATTCATGCATCAATCCAATTATCCCAAGTTTCAATTTTTTGAGTTGACCCGTTCAAAAAATATAAGGGGGGGACATTAAAGAAAAGCACTGTATGTTTAAGGCATTTTCAGGAAGATTCTCTATAATAGAAACTGATATCTCATCAATAACTGCGGTTTTTTTATTTTTTTATTCGTGTAGAATTTCCACTATTTCTATAATGATAAAAGAAAAGTAAATTTGATTTTGTTGTGCCCTGTATGAGTAAATGATACGACACGCTGGCATTGACCTTACAACGTAGTATTGAAACAATAACTGAACGAAAAATCGGAACCGGTCTATGACTTGTAAAATCTGAAAGTTTCATATATGCATTTCTCCGTATAAATAGGCCAGAGTCACCTTTAATGCCATAACATTCAAGGTCCGCTTATAACGATCTAACGGCTTCCTCAACAATATGAAAGTTCTAGTCTTCGCCCTTTCAGCCATTCTGGGTTTCGTTTATTCACGAGCCAGTGAGCTTTGTAATGGGGCCCTCGTTGGCCCTTCAGGGTCAATATCCACACCAGCTGAGACGAGCCTTTATTTTGATCAACGTTATATAGAACTGTCTTTCCTCTTTCTACCTATATTTCATTTATGGGAAATACTTTTTTTTTTATTGGTGCCCCTTTTTACCCATTTAAAGCACGCCTCAGCGTGTTTAAATCGAACTTTAAAAAACGCGCGTTTTTTAAAGGTAACCATGACAACATCAACAAATCGAGGAACGTGAAGTCTAAATGACAAATTTTTGATTATTGATCTGACAGGAGTAACGTCAAATAAAATATTACTCACAATTCGTTCATTTATATGTGCTCCTCCATCCATTTGATGAACTTTTCATATTCTTTTTTATATATATATCACTGGAATTTCGCGGTATTAACCGCGATTCTGCCTCACTATTCAAAAAATCGATATTAGAATAATTCATTTTTGAGCTCTGGTGACAACAAATATTGATCTGTGGTAACAAATTGCAAATGAATGTTTTTCTCATTTCCATGACAACGAAAGGTATACTGGATGTCACATCACGAATTCAACCTTCTTGCATTATTAGTTCTTATTTCTATTTTTTGTAGTAATAATACCAATATATATGGGTCAAAGTGCACAAATAAAAAAAAATAACGTAAAGTATTCGTGGATAACTGGTCTTAAAAACACTTGCTCTATTTCGAGCACTCCGGCTGCGCCGTCGTGCTCGAAAAATCGCGCGTGTTTTAAAGCCCTTTTTATCCACTTATACTTTAATATACTATTATATGATTTCAGAGGGCTATAATTGGTTAGCTTTTTAAAGTAAACTAAAAAACACTTCACTACGATTTTCACAAAAATTGGTTTACAAAACCCACGATACGTGTTTCGCTATACTATAGCTTTTTGTTGAACTGCATACACACCGTTTTGTCTGAGTTCACAATTAAATGATTTTTTTCACACCAGGTTGTGAATTCCTTTGACAATATATTCAATTTACCTTGGAGTTCCTCGGGACTGTCAGAATCAGCAGCCAAAGTTGTATCATCAGCATAGAGAACTATACATTGTGTGCTTATATGAAGTGGTAGATCGTTTATAAATAATTTAAAAAATTAGTGGACCTAAGATGGAACCCTGAGGAACTCCTAGGTCCATAGAATAGAAATCAGACCTATGCTCTTCAATTTTGACAGATATTTTTCTAAGACGCATGTATTAGACTAACCACGACAGGAAGTTACCACGAAATCCTAAAGAGTAGAGTTTGCTTTCGATAATGTTTGGGTCAATGGTATCGAATGCTTTTGATAGATCGAAAACGAGTGCTCCAACATATTTTCCTTTATCTATAGAATCGTAAATATCCTCAAAAAAGTTGTAGGAAGCTCCTTCAATCGACAAAAACCATGTTGGTACTTTGATAGAATTTCAAATCTAGTTAAGAATGAATACATTTTGTTATAGACACATCTTTCAATAACTTTACCTATCACAGTCGGTACTGTTATTGGTCGGAAATTACTCATGATAGATGTATCACCCTTTTTGAAAATAGGGGTCACTAAACCTGTTTTTAGGTAATTTGGAAATTCTCCTGACTCTATTGATCGATTTATAAAAAAGCTAAAGGTTCAGCGATGTACACAGCCATACTTTCAATAATTTTGGTGAATATACAGTGTAGTCCAACTGAGTTAGGATTTTTCAGTGAACCTATTGCATCTAGGACATCACAGCTCGAAACAGGGAAAAAATAGAATGTGTTAGTTTCATACATTGAAGTATAATCGTTGAATAGTTTCGAGCTGAAGTGTTGCTCTATGGAATTTTTGGCACCGAAAGCATTTGCAATGACATTCTTGTTTTCAACTATTTTATTTTCTACTTTCATTTGAATATTTGATGTACATCTTGAATTTCCTATTTTTTCTCTGACTATATTCCACATTTGTTTTTGTTTCTGGTGATGACCTGTTTCTTCATTTTTTTTTTTTGTAAAATGCGCTTTTAGTATTTTGAATTGTTCGTAGATAGACTTTTTTTATTCCTTGTTTTTATTCAGTTACATGGCTATCATTTGAGTTCCTCATCACCAAAAATAATTCTTTCAATCCTTTGCTCATAGAAATAATATATTTGTTCACCCACTGGTGTGTATTTGAGTTTCTGTTACATTTTCTTACAACTGCAGGACATGACATACAATGGAATACTGCACAGTATTTAGGAAGTCTCATATATTATATGAATATTGTCATCCAAACTACATACTATTTTATTTTCTACTTTCATTTGAATATTTGATGTAATCTTGAATTTCCTTTTTTTCTCTGACTATATTCCACATTTGTTTTTGTTTCTGGTGATGACCTGTTTCTTCATTTTTTTTTTTTAGACTTTTTTTATTCCTTGTAGATTTCAGTTAAATTTTCAGGAATTTCTCCATTTCATTATATGGATATTGATTGAGGATGCAAAAAGAAATCATTTTGGAGTCTACAGGGTGGCTCAAAAAAGTGTGACATATCGAAGTTGTGTTTTTTTAAATGGAACCCCCTGTATTTCGTTACACTTTTGAATACGTCAGGAAAAATAATATGATTTCATAACAGGTACTATGTACCTAACTATAACCGTTCTCGAATTATTGATTTTTTTATGAAAATGCTAGGTACAATTGGAAACTAGATAACATCGAAATGTATAGAAATCATCCCTTCGAATTCTGACCAAGCATGAAAGAGGTTTTGGGCTATTGATTTCGATAAAACCCGTTTCTCAATATTATACAGAATGTTAAAAAATCATTGTCACTTTTTTATTATTTCGGAAAAAGATAACTTTGTTATTTCAAATGGAACACCCTGTATTTTTTTGGTCTGAACAATATAAAATTCAATTATTTTTCATTTCATATTGGGGTTCCCTATACCTAAACCAAATAGTTTTTCAGATATTGGCTTTTTCAAATAGTAGTTCTTATTTCAATGCATTTTTGAATCGAGATAGCTTTGAAACGACATTTATTCGACTTGTTGAAAGAATTCTTATTGACAGTTATTGTGTTTTACGTTATTCAAAACATTCACCGAATTATTAGTGTCGAAAATGAAAACTTATCCTATTCAAGAGCGGATAGATATGATTTTAGCGATTGGTGAATGTTTAGAGAATTGCCTTTTGGCGTCGAGGGTGTATGCCCAAAAATATCCAGAACGGAATCATCCAAACAAGTTGGTTTTCAAACGATTGCTACATCAATTTCGTAGGAGTGGAAGTGTAGCTTATGAAAAGGCAAGGCAAATAGACCAAAACCTATCATTGGAAATGAGGAAAATGAATTTATTATGGGATCAATCATAGAAAACCCTCATACGAGTCAACGTAAGATCGAGAAAGATACAGGGATAAGCAGACGGGGCATTTCTAGGGTAATAAAAAAATACAAATTTCACCCGTACCGTATTCAGATGCACCAGGAATTATAAGAAATAGACTTCCATCGACGAATCGAGTTTTGTCTATGGGTTCTGGACAAGTTTAGTGAGGATGAACATTTTTTGGATTCCATTTTATTTTCTGATTAATATACTTTTCATAACAATGGCTTAGTGAACAGACACAACTTCCATTATTATAGTGATGTGAATCCTCATTTTTTCCACACTCTGGATCACCAGAATAGATGGTCTGTTAAAGTGTGGGGAGGAATTTTAGGTACACAAGTTATAGGACCATACTTTTTCTATGGAAACTGGAATGGTCCAAAATTTTTACAATTTTTACGAGATGATCTGCCTGAGCTTCTGGAGAATGTGCCGCTAAATATCAGACAACGGATGTCGTTACAATTGGATGGAGCTCCAGCACATCTCAAATTCAGTGTCAGACAGTTTTTGAATATGTCTTTCCTAATAAATGGATTGGTAGGGGAGGACCACAAAATAGGTCAGCGAGATCACCAGATTTGACTTGCCTCGATTTTTTCCTATTGGGACACTTGAAGAATGAGGTTTACGACACTCCTCCAACCACACTGGGAAATATGAAGGAGAGAATAAGGGCTGCTTTTTGAAGAGTAACGCCTCAAATGTTATTAAATGTTAAGAAGTCTTTCATAGAGGGAGTGGCTCTTTGTATTCAACAGGATGGTCATTTCGAGCACCTACTTTGAATTAAATACATTTGTGTTTCATATTTTGTTGTTGTTTCAGTTAAATAATAAAAAAAAATTGTATAGTCTGTTTAATGAACTACTGTCAGAATATTAATGTAAATAATAACTTCATTTTAGTGAACAGTAAATATTTTCCATGAAGTGAAGTATAACAACTGTCAATGAGAATTCTGTGAGCAAATCAAATAAATGTCGTTTCAAAGCTCTCTTGATTCAAAGAATGCATTGAAATAAGAACTACTATTTGAAAAAGCCAATATCTGAAAAACAATTTAGGTTAGGTATAGGGAACCCCAATATGAAATGGAAGATAATTGAATTTTATATTGTTCAGACCAAAAAAATACATGGTGTTCTATTTGAAATAACAAAGTTATCTTGTCCGAAATTATAAAAAAGTGACAATTATTTTTGAACATTTTGTATGATATTGAGAAACGGGTTTTATCTAAATCAATAGCCCAAAACCTCTTTTCTGCTTGGTCAGGATTCGAAGGGATGATTTCTATATATTCCGATGTTATTCAGTTTCCAATTGTACCTAGCATTTTCATGAAAAAATTAATAACTCGAGAACGGTTATAGTTAGGTACATAGTACCTTTCATGAAATCATATTATTTTTTCCTGACCTATTCAAAAGTGTAACGAAATACAGGGTGTTCCTTTTAAAAAAACACAACTCTGATATGTCACACTTTTTTGAGCCACCCTGTAGATTCCAAAATAATTTCCTTCTGCAGCCTCAATCACTATACATATAATGAAATGGAGAAATTCCCGAAAAAATTAATGGTTTGGTTTACAGGGACCGTGTCGTATGGGTGCCCCACCCTGTATACATACCAAGTTTCATTTCGAAACGACAATTAGAAGTAGGTTGAAATTGACTTCCAAGATTTGATTACATTGTTTGTTAGTTACAAGTGGAGCTAATAAAAGCGTGTTGAAAAATAAATAGATTATGTGAGTTATTTTTTCTGTTCACATCATTTGAAAAAGTTAATCGAGGAAGTTTATTAGTTCGGGCCTGGTCGATTGTTCGTGGGCATTGTCAAGATATGAAGTCTCTATTAATTCAGATCGATCGATATTGTATCATCTACCAACTGAAATCTCGAAGATAATGGAACGTTGAACACAAGGGTCTAGTGGAAGTATGAATGGATCAGATGTACTGTGTTTGTTTGTAATGCCGTAATCAAACTCAAACTCTCAACAATGCCTATAATTGGACAGATCAATATCACCATGTATTAATAATTCATCTGAACGTCTGAAACTAATCCTGAGAAGATAGTTTCGAATTGAATTGTAATGCACTGTAGTAGCAGAACTATGAGCGCAATACAAGGTCGAAGAAATGAAATCAATACTTTCATCGGTGAAGCAAAATTGTTGGTGACTTTGGCATATTTCGATTCACGCGGCTGGTAGTTTCCGCATTTATATTACGCAGATTGATGAATATAAAACTCAATAATATAACAATAACTTTTCCCAACACCAGCATGGGCGTAGTTTTTTAGGCTTTCTGGTAAGTGATATGCTACACATCATTCATTATCCACACCTGTTTGCAGAAAACAATATAAATCACAGTAGTCAATTAATTAACTCTTGGGCGTTGTAGAGCACTGCAGTTGTATAATTACGTGGATCTCTATCGTAATTGTCATATGAATTGCATCATTGGATTGTGGAAGGTTAATAAAAGAAAGGGATTGATTATTGAACAGATTGAGAAAGAGAATTGAGGAAGAATGTGCGATTGTACTTCTTCAATGATGAAAAGTTAACGGAGTGATTGATTTTACAATCATGTTGAACTCAGTAGTTGACATAAAAACTTCGTTTGAAAAATAATAAATTTTATGATTGATTGAAAAAGTACCTACATATTGGAAAAATTTAATACTTGAGGAACATTTTTAGTGGAAATTTCACAAATCGATTATATAGTCATTCAATCACAATAAACCAATCTTCGATTTCCATCATTTTTAACCGACGAAATCAAAAAGGAGGAGGTTCTCTAGTCGACGCGTATATTTTTTTTTATGTTGATCCGCATAACTTTTCACAGAGCAGTTTGATTCCGATGATTCTCTTCTCATTGGATAGGCTGTACTTCGGAGTTGATCCCATTTGAATTTGAAAAAATCCATCGCTAAGGGTAGCAAAATGGAGGATATTGATCGTTCACCCTCTAAATTTTGGTCCGTTAACTTTGTAGTGGGTTTCCCGATTTGGATGATTCTTTTTTTATTAGATAGGGTGTACCTCATAGTTGATCATATTTCAATTTGGCATGGAATAATCCACCCCCTAGGGGTAAAAAAATAGGGGATGATTGATTTTTCACTTGTGAATATTGGCACACATATGTAGTTGACATTGACAGATCCTCCTACATCCGTCACAATAATTACATTCTATAAAAAGATAAAATCATATACAAAGTGATGAAATCAAATACCAGAACTTCCAAAAATAATTGATTTATACAGTGCTTCTCAAAAGTCCCTTTCCCCTCTTATTTTTGGAACGATTATACATAAACAAGTGAAATTTGGAAACTGAATATTAAAGGTTGTAAACTTCCCTACTAGTGATGATAGATGACGAAATCGTCAAAGATGACGTCACAAGGCCATTGTGACCAATAATTTTAAATGGACCCTACGGCAAGCGACACCTCTTTTGAAAGGTATCGAAAAAACCTATTCAATGATACTAATTTTGTTTGTGCTTATGGCAGTTTTGGCAACTCGCTTTTGAAAAACGCAAAGCTGTGATGAATTAAATCAGTTAATACTAAAATTCAAAATTCGAGTTCCGCCTCTGGATAGTTGTCAAAGAAGCTGACTTTTTGTTAGTCTCCCTAATTCGACGTTTTTGTAATTGTCCAAGTTTTTGTACATTTAATAATTTGTGTATTGTTGATCGAACATTCAACTGTTTTAGGAGCTTTTGGTACTTTTAATATTTTTGTACATTTTAATAATTTGTTAAACTGTTGTGAGCCGAACGTTTAAGTGCTTCAAGAAGCGAAATGATACGTGCTTTAGGTGATAAAGTAGCAGCGATCCTAATTCTTGGTGAAACTGGACAAAATATTCATGCAGTGAACGCATTTTTAATGAGAGGTTTCCCGATCGCCCCGTTTCGACGACTTATTTGAGGGAGTTTCCTCGTAAGTTTGAAAAAACGGGTAGTATTAATGATGCGAAACGATCTGGCAGGCCACAAATTTCTGATGAGGAAAAAATTGATATACTGGCAGAAGTAATAGTTAATCCTACTTCTTCAACAACTCACGTTGCATCTACCTGTGAAGTCAGTCGAAGTACAGTACACAGGGTGTTGAAAAAAAACAAATTTCATCCATACAAATTAAAAATGGTTCATCAACTCTCAGACGACGACCCAGACCGAAGACTAGGATTTTGTGAAAATATGGAAACTACAATTAACCAACAGCCAGACTATGTCAAAATAATTCGTTTTGGTGACGAAAGTACTTTCTATCTAAATGGAAATGTAAATACACAGAATGTGAGGTATTGGAGTGATGCAAATACTCACCTGTTTCGTGAAACACATACCCAATTTCCCCAGAAGGTGAACGTTTGAGCAGTATCCTGGGAAACCACATCGTTGGGCCTCCTTTTTTTAAATACTAATTTAACTGGTGAGGTTTATCTGGAGCTGTTGCAAAACGCAATAGAACCGTTTATCCTTGAAATTTTGGAAGATAATCCAGATGAATTCGGCAATTTGGAAATAACATTCCAACAGGATGGCGCCCCTCCACATTATTACGGTGCAGTAAGACGGTATTTGGATGAGGAGTATCGTGGTAGATGGATTGGACGACGAGGTTCAACGGAATGGCCAGCTCGATCACCGGACCTCACACCTTTGGATTTTTTCTGTGGGGATACCTTGAATCGAAGGTTTACGCCACTGAACCTGACAATATTGACGTTTCAAAACAACGTATTGTTGCAGAATGTGAGGCTGTTTCCGCAGACACATTTGCAAAAGTACGAGAAGAGTTTAAAAATAGGATATTTCACTGTCAGGAAGTGAATGGAGGTCACTTCGAGCAATTTCTTCAAGTAGACACTGATTCTTTAATCTGTAATTAATATCATACTGAATGGAATTTAAATTTTAATGTTTACTAATGAGCCATTAAAACTGCCATGAACACAAACAAAATTAGTATCATTGAATAGGTTTTTTCGATACCTTTTAAAAGAGGTGTCGCTTGCCGTAGGGTTCCATTTAAAATTATTGGTCACAATGGCCTTGTGACGTCATCTTTGACGATTTCGTCATCTATCATCACTGGTAGGGAAGTTTACAACCCTTAATATTCAGTTTCCAAATTTCACTTGTTTATGTATAATCGTTCCAAAAATAAGAGGGGGGGGAGGGGACTTTTGAGAAGCACTGTATAACAATAAATAATTAAAGTAGATAATCATATTATTTGACAGTTAATAGTTGAAGTAAGCTAGGTAAGTGAGTATTTTGGAAGTAATCAAATATTGAGTAGGTAGTAATTAGTAGATTTCAGTCACAAAAAAATTAAAAATAAAAACTTTTTAACAAAAAATTAAACCGACGAAAAAATCAACTGAAAAGCAAAAAATAAAATGAACATTCTTAGTCTTAGCGATAATTGAGCTCCTAAACTAATGTGAGTAACTAATTTTGAGTCGGCGCCAAACAAACTAGCAATTGAATTAGGTAAAGCGTAAAATGATGGCAGCGGAATGCGGAATTTTTTGAATTAGAGTTAATTGCAGAATTAGCCAGACTCTCTCCTGATGATATAAATCCGCATAAGGTAAATAGATCAATTTGGAATCAGCAAGATGAAGCGCCTCCTCATTATCTTCGAGGCGTTCCTCGACATCACATTTCTAAATCGTTGGACTGGAAGAAGAGGAGCTATCGAATGGCCAGCAAGATCTCCGGATTTGACACCTCTAGATTATGTTTTTGTGTGGTTATTTGAAAAGCGAAGTGTATATGAATCCAAGGACTGAAAGAATTACAGAGAAGATAGAACTCATTTCTCCGGAAACTATTAGAAAAGTCTTGGATGTCATTCAGAATGGATTTCTGTTTCCAAAGTCAAGGAGGTCATATTGTACATATCCTTTGATTTTTTTCTTCAGGTATTGTTTTCTGTTTATACTGCACTATTAATTACAAAATATAAATGTTTTTGCTAATTTCTCAAAATTAATGGTCAATATGGGCCATTATCAGTTTATATGCTGCATCGGCAATAAAAAACTGTAACAGAAAATTGTAAAATATACGGGTTGTCCCATTCAAAAATAAACAGATTGTTCTTATATCTCAAAAAATGTACATTTGGCAAAGTCGAAAATATAAAATTTAAAATCGCTGGTCCATCTAATATACATAACCAAAATTTTATTATTGTATCTTCATGTTTCCATACTTTACGCGCGCACTGTATATATATATATATATATATATATATATATATATATATATTCATGTGTGGGAAGTATTTGCTGACTAGTTAGGTACAAAACTAGGGATATTGGGGTGAGCAGCAATGGAAAAGTAAAAACTCTTTAAAGTTTATCCAAGCTTTGGGAAATGTTTATTTCCATCATCAGGAGGACTACAATAAATGAAAAAACCAATAGTAATTCATATTCAAGTGCGGAACATTATGCTACTTACAACTTTGTTGAGGTTTCAATGATGTTAAACATATTCATCTAACATAGCGATACGAAAGAAAAAAACGTAGATCAAGGAATGAAACGAAGTTCAAAGTTAATACAACCACATTAGCATTGTTTAAAATTATATAAATATAAATGTGAACTCTATGTGATGTGACAAGTGAAACTGACAGGTTAGGAATAGATCCCGCAATTATTTTCAAGCCAACGACACCTGACGGGTGTCACTTGGAAATAGTTACAGTGGTGCCAACAGTTAGATCAGTACCAACTGATGTTACCAGGTGACGGTAATGTTAAAAAGAACTATTATTTTATATTACATTGTTGTTCATTTTGATTGATATCTAAATACAATAAATAAGAGTAGATCTCACTCAAATGGTTAATATCTGGTTTTTTATTTATTCAATTGTTTTCTTGGGAAATGAAAACCATTTCTAAGAATGTTCTCTTAGATGTATGTGACTCTGTCGCTAGCACTTTCACTGAATCGTAATTCATCTGATGGTCAAATTTATCCACATGTTCAGCCCAGAGCACATCTTTCAGGATCAGAGCTTCTTTATAACCTATTCTATACTCGATAACAATTCTAATTTTTTCGCCAGTTTTCCACATCCTTTATTTCCTAATTTGGAATCATTGGAAATCTATCAATAAGCAAAGACTCCAGTCCACACCAATCATTTGTCTACGTGGAATATTGAAATTATTTCTTCAATCAACATAAAATTGAATCCACTTTTTCCCCTTTCCGATATAAAAAAACATGGTGTCATTTTGCGTTTGCTGTTACAACTAATGTTTTGCGTTTTTTCTGCCAAACGAATATGTCTGTAATTATAAAGTGTATTATAGTAGTTCTACGTCACACGAGCTTCTATTTGATATGCCACAACGTGGGGATATTTTTTGGTGGTCCAAACTACCCCCTCCTGGAACTTGATAACACATCATTCACGAAGCTATTCTATTATAAACGTCCGAGGCCACAACTGGTACTGTTTAATTTTCAATGGTGGTCTGAAACATTTCCATTACAATCCCTCAGGCATCAATATTCCTATTCCAGAATTTGCGTTTCTGGAATTTGATTTCCAGATCGCGTGACAACCAGCAGATGAATTGCTTGACGGATTCACTTGTTGACTATTAACGTTTTACGCATCGTTAAAACATTCAATTTTCTGTTGTTACTATCATTTCAGAAGGAGCACCTACATTAGGCAAATATCATTTTTTCAAAACAGGCGTAATTCAGAAATTTTATTCTCAGGACAAGAAGAACATTATTCCAATTGTATTTAAGTGCAATCGCCTATCAGAAAACTAGAAGCTTTCAAATCGATGAATCAACTATTTTATTATTCATTATTCTATTGAAACGCTATTCAAGACTAAGTGCAATAAAAATGGTTGACGTTATTCTTTCAGTAGTTGCTGCATACATATCGGTATCGCTTATGCCAATCAATTAACCTTGATATACCACAATGGTCTCATAAATGGTGAACTACATTTGTGATTAGGAGTGAAGAATACATTCTTGTAACAAGGTGATTTTGCGAGCTTAAACACGAATAACATTTGACGATCTTGGATGACTGGGGATACGCGAGGATCCTAAATATACATTGACATAGTAAATGTTTTCCTACCAGCTATCAAATATGATAATGGGATTGAGCAAACTCCACAATAGGGTTCTGTAACACATTTTGGACTAAATAATGTAATGTTTGAGAATAATTGAAACTGTTCCGTACTTCTGTCAGTAGAACGGGCATGTTTTCATTTACATTCGTACAACTTTTTCAGGGATGAAAATGAACGCAAAATATTTTTGTATATCAAAGGAGGAGGTTCTCTAGTCGACCCGCATATTTTTTTTTCCATCATTTTTTTTATGTATGATCACGCATAACTTTTTACTGAGGCGTCCGATTCCGTTAATTCTTTTTTCGGTGGATAGGGTGTACTTCGAAGGTGGTCCCATTTGAATTCAAAAGATGAAATCCACCCCTAAGGGTAGCAAAATGAAGGATATTGATCACTCACCCTCGGAATTCTGGTCCGTTAACCGATTCTATCAGGCATAACTTTGTACTGGGTTCTTCGATTTGGATGATTCTTTCTTTAATAGATAGGGTATACCTTATATTTAGATTTGGAATGGGATTATATACCCTTACGGGTAGAAAAATAGGGGATAATTGATTTTTCACTTATGAAGATTGGCACACACTTACGTAGTTGACAATGACAGATCGCTACTGGCATTATTTCTGTTACACATCCGTCAAAACCATTATATTCTATGAGAGGAAGGAATGTTATACAAAGTAATGAAATAAACTAACCAGAACAACAAAAATAATTTATATTACAACAAATTGTAAAAGTAGATAATCATATTATTTAACTGGTAATAGTTGAAGTAAGGTGGGTAAGTAAGTATTTTGGAAGTAATCAAAAAACAAGTAGATAGTAATTGGTAGATTTCAGCCACAAAAAATTGAAAAATAAAAAATTCTTAACAAAAAATTAAACCGACGAAATACGGAACTGAAAAGTAAAAAATAAAATAAACCTTCTTAGTCTCAGTAACTAAGCTCCTAAACTAATGTAAGTAACTAATTTTGAGTCGGCGCCAAACAAACAATCAACGAACATCATTAAATTACTTCAAAAAAATTATCAGAATGTCACCGCGCAACTCGATGCCATCATTTTACGCCTTACCTAATTCATTTGCTTGTTTGTTTGGCGCCGACTCAAAATTAGTCACTCACATTAGTTTAGGAGCTTAGTTACTGAGACTAAGAAGGTTTATTTTATTTTTTACCTTTCAGTTCCGTATTTCGTCGGTTTAATTTTTTGTTGAAAAGTTTTTACAGAAAACACTCACTAATATATACCGGGTGACAATGGGACTAGGGCCATGCCCATATCTCCTTCACTTATCAATCGATTTGAATGAAATTTTGTACATAGATACGAGACACAATTTCGGATTGACAGACATATGAGAACAAAATGGCCAGCTTCCGGTTTCGCCAGAATAGCCACCAACTTTGATTTTTCAAATGGAACACCCTGTGTGTTTGATGTTTTTTGGATTATACGGCTCAAATTACATACAACAGTGTTGCCAAATTTTCATTTGACTATTAAAAACAAACTCAATTTTTTTTGGTCCAGGAGGCCTTGATCACGTTTAAATCTATACTAATTCACGTCAGTAACTCATAGTAATAGTCACTTAATCGATAAGATCAATAACAAATCCTACAGCAGGAATTGAAATTTTCTGAACGCATTTTTAACGAAAAAATCGTTTTTTTCAAATGGTACGTACCGAGGGCCATCTTGCCATTCGATATATAATTTAATTACCAATTCAAGGATATACATTATGTACCACTTTCTCTTTGTTCGGAACGTAAAGGGCCATCTAACAAAATAAAATCTATCTGAAAATAATTGTAGGTAACATGACATCTATTCATTCTTTCAAGCTTTACTTCAGAATGGTAACAATGAAATATCAAAAATAATCGACTTGACAATATGTATATGATGATCATAAACCCATTACAGAAAAGATAACTTTAATATAATCAAACTGTTTCAATAAATCTTCATATTCCACAGAATACTGGCCAGCTCAGTCTTTCTCAATGTTTAGACTCGTTTACCAGGAAAGAAATTTTGGACGGCGAAGAGAAACCAACTTGTTGTAATTGTAAGGAAATGATAAAATGCACAAAGTCATTATCTATACATAAGTTCCCCAAAATATTAGTAATTCACTTGAAACGATTCTCGCCGATGGGTAGATTTATGGGAAAACTAAATGCCACCATTGACTTCCCTCTCGATGGTTTAGATATGAGTAATTATGCAGCAGATAACGTAGCCCCGTGTCTTTACAACTTATATGCTGTGTCCAACCATAGTGGAACAATCTATAGCGGACACTACACGGCTTACTGTAGACACCCTTATGCAGGCACATGGTACAAGTACAATGACTTCAGAGTATCACCGATATTCCCAAAATCCCTTATAAGTGGAGAAGCATTCATCCTCTTCTATGAGCAAGAGGACGCCCACTCACACCTTTAGTTTCTTAGTTTTTCATTCTCAACCATTTGTTTTATTAATTAATAAAATATTTACCTTCTAACAACTGAAACAGTGAAACATTCAACGTACAAATTATTACTCACAATACCATTATCCTGTTTTCAATAGAAGCATTTCGCAACCATCGAAAAGTCATTTTATTTATTAATGACCAATGATATGTTCGAAGTGTTACCCGTTTTCCCTAACACATAGACTAGTTCTATTTTTTGTACACCTCATCACATTTATCAGTTCGTGATCAGGAATATTTCTTGAAAATTACTTTATCTCAGCAACCTAGGATTTTCTTGAGCCCAATACCTTGTATTATTCCTATTGAACAGAACATACCATTATTCGTGAACCTAGACTTATCTTCGAGACAAAACCATTATTCAAATCATGATGACGCAAAAGCCAATTACAATAAGTCAGTCTCCGTTCTGGGTCATTTTCATGTAGATGCTAATAAAAACTGTATTTATAGGAGCGATATTTATCTTTTTTCAATACTCTTCTGGCACTTTCCCTGCTGATCCCACATTCAATTTCCAATTCTCGCACTGAGGCAGATGGAGAAAAATGAACATATGCTAAGACATTAGTTCCCGCTTCTCCACTAACGATGAAGTGGATGTGGTTTTGATCAGTTGGTTCTTTCCTTAGTATAATTTCCAATTTCTTGAAATAGGTTTTCGATGGGTGCCGTCTTAACGGATAACGAACAGCGTATAGCATACTAGCATTGACAGTGTTCTTCTTACATTCTCCGTACATCAATATCATATCGAGTCGTCCGTTTCGAGAATAACGATTGTTATTATCCATTTCAACAAAAACAAATTTCAAACGAAATGAGATGACAAGTAAAATTAGTATCTCACTTTTGACATGACATTTCCCATAATTCCACGGCTACCTTTCATTTCAACAAACCAAAACGGAATTTGTAGGCATCGTATAAAATATTGTACAAATTCAATAACCGATCGTTTTTAGTTTTGAACAAAAAGAAAGTGGTACATAATATATATCGTTGAATTTGTAATTAAATTACCATTTAGTAGGTACCATTTGAAAAAACTATTTTTTCGTAAAAAATGCGTTCAGAAAATTTAATTCCGCTGTAGGATTTGTTATTGTTTAGATGAAATGACTATTACTATGAGTTACTGTATTCACATTCAGATAAAATCTGCTAATCAGTCCATTGTAACAAATAGGCAGTAATATATTGGGGCAAATTTATCAATGTTTCCTTCTTACAGATAACTTACATTTTTAATTTCAGAAGGAAGAAAAATCCAAATAGAATTACCGTCTAAAAACAAATAAACAGTTTTTTATTTGAACACGAACCAAAAAGTAGGAAATGGTTTTTAATATAGTTATAAGCTACTGTGAATATCAAAATGAGATGGACCATCAATATTTTACAAACGCCTGGAAGAACTCTAGAAATTGTTGGTGAATTCAACTGATTTTTCGATATCTCTCGGTATATGTATCGATCAAACAATGAGTTGGCGCAATTAGGAAAAATCTCAACTATGTTTTACTGTCATCTTGCAATAACACATTCGTGGGCTCGCCAATTGCCGTAACAAAGAATAATCACCGTTGAACTTGAAGAATGCGTCGATTCCAATCAGATGAGGATATAAAAAATTATTGAAAGTGCATCTGTTTATCCTCGACAGCTTCTTATAAATAAAACTGTAGAGCTTCTGAGAGCATCAAACGAATCGAAGTATCGCTAGACTCGATAATCTCGTCAACGATGAAGTTCTTAGTGTTTGCGGTTATTGCCGTTTTGGCCATCGCCTCTGCAGTCGCTGCCCCCAGTCATATTTGGGGAGTTCCTGGAGCAGTCGTGGCAGGTCCCGCAGGAACCATTGTGGCCGGACATGGCGTTGGGGTGGTCGCCCCAGCCTGGGGGTGGACTGGTTGGCATGGACACCTTTGGGGCTAAAGGAAAAACGATCCGCCGCAGGTATGGATGGAATTGTGTAACCCAGCAATGAAGACATACCTCGTTTCTGACTTGTGCTCAAACTATTCAAATTGTAGCTTTCATTGAATAAATGAGATCATGCAAGATATCTTGTTTTTTGTGAATAAAAGTCGATCGTATCTCGAAGTGTAATGGAATTGAATTTTCCAAGAAATCTCTTATTCATACTGAACACTGTTTATTACCCTCTTTAACAGGGATGGTACATGTTTCGGACCTATAAAAGTCCATCATCAGCCAAAAACGAAGACTATTTGGAAATAGAAAGGTGTAAAAAAATTCAAAACGTGAAAAGCCTTTCATGTTCGTTATGAAGAGGATCGTATTCAAGACATGATCTTCGTCATAACGAACATGAAAGGCTTAACGTATTTAATGTTTTACCAGTTTTCTACTTCCAAATCTCATAGTCTACGTTTTTGGCTGATGATGGACCACTATAAGTCCAAAACCTGTTCCATCCCTGTTTAAAAGGGTAATAAACAGTTTGGGGTATGACTAAGAGTTTTCTTAGAACATAACTTGTTTTGATTCTTTAGGCCAGTCAAAACAAACCGTCAATTCATATCAATTACAAACATTTCTTTAGCACTGCCGTATGTTGAGGCATCCAGTGGAGACCAAATATAAAAATTTGCACACTCATCCGGTGACCGGAAATTACTCAAATTCGCGTAAAACGTTAATTTGCAATATCTCCTTGGACAAAATTGCAAACATTGTGCAAATTGCAGGTAACTTCTTTTCTACATCCCTTGTAAAATTTGCACACGCAATTTTCAACCGGAAATACGAATAATCCTTGATTACGTTGTAATAAGCGCTAATTCTGGTTACAAAATTGCAAACATTGTGCAACTTTGTGGTAAAATCATGGTTTCGTCACCCCTAAAATGCTTTAAATTTGCAAACTTGTCATGTGTACGGAACATCAAAAAATTATGGATAACGCTAAAAACAATGTCAGGGGCAAAGTTTTAGGGGTCACGAAATTTCAAACAGTGTTTTCGTGATTTGTTGAAAATATAAACAGGATGTTCATAAAATCAGATGTGGAATCATCTGCGACTGAAAGATAAACTTTAGTCACTATCTTCCATCGTCAAGATAACCTCTTGTGGGGTATTCATGTTGAAAAAGGAAACAATCTCAATTGAATATTGATAGAAAGATTTTTCTGTGAATTGAAAAATCCACGATTAAAATGAAGTTATTTTTTGTGAATGTCTAACAGAAAACAACTACTTCCCCGGCTAAAGCCACGCTGGACATTGAATTACATCTGATAGATATTCTGAAAAGGCCCTAACTCAAAAGAAAAAATCTGAAATTGAAAATTTGCATTTTCATTCAGATAGTTATTTGATTTTCTATTCCAGTCTTAATTAAGAACTCATAAAGATGAATGAAGCAGAGAAGAAAAATCTTTCTATCAATATTCAATTGAGAATGTTTCCCTTTTCAAAGTGTTTTCGTGCTTTGCAAACTTTGGTGGCATAATTTTGAGTCGCCAATTGAGTTTGCACCTTTTTCAGTATCCCGAAAGATGGCGGAAATGAACATTATTATTAGGAGCAATTTTCGCAAATGCCACAAAATTCCAAACTTTGTGCAATTTTTTCTTAAAGTTCTGCTATGGCAGTCAAGTCTACGTATAAATTTGCAACCCTATAAAATGTCGGGAAAGACGGGCAATAGAATATTTATCAAGGAAAAACTATGCATATAAAATATTTTATAAGTATATTTCAACTTCGAACACTGATGAAACAAATTTGTGAGTTTGTGATCTCACCTATTATCTGTTTTTCAGAGAATTATGGAATAAATCCCGTAAAATATAAAAGAATTCGAAGTACAGTATTCTCTAATGTAAACTCTATTGTTTCATTGAAAATTATCAAGTAAAACTATGTGTTGGAACTATACAGTGTTATCATCTGATATAACCATTCGGTGAAATCGTCTAATTTCACTATCGGGTATCATGAAACTTGACAATTCGCTTAAAAGGACGAAAAAATTACCGGCTTTGGTAATTTGGTCCTTGAATAATTATCCTCTTATAATAAAAGCCGATTCCACCAGATTGGGTTCAATTATTGAGCGAAAATTGCAAAAAGATAACCATTTCGCGAAAATCGCCTTAATTGATAATATTCCATTGCCTGCTTTGCAATGGGTTTGCAAATTCATACGTCAACTTGTTCGCCTCTCCAGAACTTTGAGAATAAAACGTAGAAAGTTTGGAATTTTGTGTCATCCGCGAAAATCGACTCAATTGACAATATTCCATTGCACTGCTTTCCCGACGGTTTATAGGGTTGCAAATTTATAGGTAGACTTGTTTGCCATTCCAAAATTGGCACAAAGTATGGAATTTTGTGTCATCCGCGAAAATCGTCTTAATTGATAATATTCTATTGCCCGGTAGCTTGTTCGCCATAGCACTATTTTAAAACCAACAAGTTATATTTTGTTAAGATATCATAGTTTCAGTCTATTGTGGACGAAAAAACGTGTTTTGTTTCTTAATGACTCTCTCTTTTGAAATATATATTTTTTAAATTTTCGAGTATACCCCTATACTGAAAACAATTGACAGATCGTTTTAGATTACAAAAAAAGGAATTAATTGCTACTGCCCATTGAATAAAAGATAAGGTACCATTCTGATGTACTCAATTGTTCAATATTACCTTTCATTTAGATAAAGGGTGCGGTACATTTTTTTTTAGGGCATTTGCATAGTTTTTATTGAATATCTAGAAAACTGTTTCGTTAATTTGGACCATATTTTACTCACAATATTTCGAAAATGTTGACTGGTATATACGATAGTGTTATCAACTTTGTTTGTCGCGTTTCTAAGATATGCATTTTTGAAGTTTACGGTATTACGATATATGGGGTAACCTATCGATTTAACAAAATTTTATGGAACCTTTCGACACATTCAATTCAATTATAAAACTTTTCGAAATCAATTATTTGAAACTATAAACAACACAAACCACACTCAACAACAATTTGGAACTCAACAGTATAGACTCAAAAAAAAATCGAATCATAAATAACGACTTCTAACAACAAAAAATGCACAAAGTTTGGAATTTTGTTGCATTTGCGAAAATTGCTTCTAACAATAATGTTCATTTCTGCCATCTTCCGCGATACTGAAAAAGGTGCAAACTCAATTGGCGACTTAAAATTATGCCACCAAATTTTGCAAAGCACGAAAATATTGTTTGCAATTTCGTGATCCCTTAAACATTGCCCCTGACACTGTTTTTAGCGTTATCCATAATTTTTTGATGTTCTGTACACATGAAAAGTTTGCAAATTTACAGCATTTTTTTTTTTTTTTTTTTTTTTTTTTTTTTTGGTTCCCACGAAAAGGGATTTCCTTTAATTTTCGGAGAACATGGTGGGAACCTAGAGAAAGAAGGTAGGGGGTGGTGTTCTTTTTAAATTTCTGAAGGTTGTATGCCTCGGGGAACCCCTCCCTAGGCAATGAGTTCCAAAGCCTCGCTGTTCGTTGGATGAACGAGTCTTTGAAAGTGATGTTCTGCAGGTCTCCAAAGTGACCATGAAGGGTGTGATGACTGAACTTGACGGGTTAATCTCGAAGAGACTGCCAAAGCAGGAACGATTGTTGATATTTCAGAAGAGCATCGCCCATGAAAATATCTATAAAATAGAGACAAATCGCCAACTTTTCTACGGTGTTCCAGACAAGTGAGCGAGTTTGTAAGCGAGGCATCACCGACGAGACGAATTGCCCTTTTTTGGACAGAATCCAATAGCCTCAGGATATGTTTAGGTGCCGCGCTCCAAATATGGGAACAGTATTCCAGGACAGGTCGGATCTGTGCCTTATAGATCATAAGCAGCTGAGTGGGGGTGAAATAGCTCTTGGCACGAAACAAAAACCAAGTTTTTGGGATGCACTTTTGGCAATGGACCTCACGTGATTTTCCCAGGAAAGGTTATTGCTGATAGTAATACCAAGCATCGATATGGATGGCTTCAGTGGTATGGTTACTCCTGACAAAGTTATGTTAGGCACAGTGAGATCGGCTTTTCTAGAGAAAAGACATGCTTGTGTTTTGTTTGCATTGAATTCTACCAAGTTATTAGATCCCCATTCGAGAATTGTTGCTAAGTCCATATTTATATTATTAACATTTCTTCCTCGTTCATTTCTGGTTTCACGGGCTGATATAGGGGCCCTGGAAGAGAAAGCGGTATGGAGGGTACTATCATCGGCAAAGCTGTGTACTGGACATGAAGTTGCTTTCAACAGGTCGTTGATGTGAAGTAGAAATAGTGTTGGTGCGAAATGGATCCTTGCGGAACACCAGCATTTATGAGTAGAGTGTCAGATGAAACTCCATCGACCACTACATGGAGAGACCTGTTTGAGAGAAAACTAGCAAGCAGAGAACACAGCTGAGGGGCAAGCCATAAGACGGAAGCTTGGCGAGAGTCCCTGGTGCCAAACTCGATCGAACGCCTTGGAGATATCTAATGCCACAGCTAAAGTTTCTCCATACTTTTCAATAGATAGCTGCCATATATGTGAGACGTAAGCGAGCAGGTCACCAGTTGATCTCTGATGGCGAAAGCCATATTGCCTATCGTTGACAATTCCTGAGTCTTCCAGATATTTCATGAGCTCGATGTTGATGGCTTTTCCATGACCTTTGAAATAATAGATAGCAGTGCGATAGGTCTGTAGTTGCTAGGTAGGGCCTTTTGCCTTTTTTAGGGACTGGCTGTACTCTTGCAATTTTCCAATTGGACGGAAATACCCCAAATTGTAAGAGTGGTTGAACAACTTGCAAAGAACAGGTGTTAGTTCGGGGGCACATTTCTTGAGAACAATCGGCGGGATTCCGTCAGATCCACAGGCTTTGTTGGTGTTGAGACCCAGCAAAATCTTTCTGATAGTACGTTGGCGAAAGGTGATCTCGGGCATGTGACTGTCAATAGGTGTAATGTTCGGGGGTTGTTTTCCCGATGAATCCAGAGTGGAATTTCCAGCAAATAGGTGCGCAAAGATATTGGCTTTTCCTGGGCTGTCGTTGCTAGTGTTCCATCTTCTTTGGTTCGGGAGGAAATGAGCTGGAAGTGAAGTTTCTTCCCACAGCTTTAGAAAGACCAAAATGAACGGGATCCGTTAGGACATTCAGCAAGTTTTGATCTTATTCTGGCTTTGTGGGCATCTTTTGAGCATTCTATTGTCTCTTTACATATGCCTCTAGCCTCGACATATGCTGCTCTGGTCTCAGGGCCCGGATTTTTCAGCCATCGATGGTATGCTGCCTGTTTGGAAGCCACAGCTCTAGAGCAGTTTCTGTTGAACCAGGTCTTATCGGATGATGTTCTTCTTTCGGTATTCGGTATGTAAGTTTGCATCCCCAACATGATGATTTCAGAAATTGTCTCAGCACATCGTGTTGGATCTACTGAAGAGAAACAAACTCTCTTCCATGGAAACGCTGAGAAAAACATACGAAGACCTTCCCAGTCGGCCGAATTGTAATGCCACATGAGACGGGGTGGTATTGTGCAGCTCGATGGTAAATGGAAAGAACATGTTGTGGAGATGAGGGTGTGGTCAGAGTTTCCAAGTGGGGCACAAACTTCTATTCTATACGGGTCAGGATTGGTGGTGAGGAAAAGATCTAGTGTATTGGCAGACTGGTTGTTGACATCAGGGATGCGGGTTGGTAGCTCGACCAGTTGTTCTAGACCATGAGTGATGGCGAAGGCCTCGGCTTGACGACCTGCATCATCTGTCTTGTTAGAGAATTTGAGCCAGGCAGCGTTATGTACATTAAAGTCTCCCATGATTATGGTTTCAGCTGTTGGATGGTTCTCCTGAATGTAGTCCAGTTTGAGTGATAAAAACTCAAAGAGGTCGTTATATGAAGGTTCATTAGGTGATAGATAAAGGCAGCAGAGGAACTTAGTCAGTTTGGTATCAGATAGCTTGAACCACATCACATCAAAGTCTTTCGGTTCCAAACTCTCTTCACGCTGGCATGAAAGGTTAGCCTTGGCGTAAAGGCAAACTCCACCTTTGAACCTGAATCGAGAATGGAGTTCGTAACCAGGACAAAGCATATGGACCTTGTTGGTGGACGAGTTTACTTGTGTTTCTGTTAGAGCCAGAATATCCGGTTTTTCCGTCTGTAGGTGATGGTGGACGTCATTGATGTTCTTGTTGAGTCCGCGGATGTTGCAAAAATTAATTTTTATGTTGAGTCCCCTCGAGTACCTCTCGCCCGGAAAAAGGATGGACCTTGTTGGGGGGTGTTTTACTCTAGGAGACTTCATCATTATTACTATTAGCTGAAAATAAAGGAGGAATTAGGGAAAAGGAAAGAGGGAGACCGGAAAGTATCGACCGAACACTGAAACATGGAATGATCCATTTCACAGCACACAAAGTCGATATGGTGGTATTTCACCGGGCGATGAGACCATCTTCCACCTACGGTTATCCTTCAAGTCGCCTCTTACGACAGGCAGGATTTACCATGGGGCTATTCTAAAGCCGACCCCATACGACCCTGATTTTACCACAAATTTGCACAATCTTTGCAATTTTGTAACCAGAATTAGCGCTAATTACAACGTAATCAAGGATTATTCGTATTTCCGGATGAAAATTTTGTGCAAATTTTACAAGGGATGTAGAAAAAAGTAGGGAATTACCTGCAATTTGCACAATGTTTGCAATTTTATCCAAGGAGATATTGCAAATTAACGTTTTATGCGAATTTTAGTAACTTCCGGTCACCGGATGAATGTGCAAATTTTTATATTAAGTCTTTACTGGATGCCTCAACATCCGGCAGTGTTGAAGAAATGTTTGTAATCATTGTGAATTGACGGTCTATTTTGACTGGCGTACTTATAGTCATCTGAACATTTCAAAAAAAAAAAAGTACCTACTGCGAACATCTCTACAATTAGTATTGATAAAAAGTCTAGGCTCACTTAAATATGGAAAATAATATTTGCTGAATATTTGGCGATATAGAGGAAAACTCGATGGCGCGGCCTGTGGAAAAGGTAAATTTCACATTTTATTTATTGATTGTGAAATTTCCATGAATCAAGCTAATACGCCGGGTGTCACGTATTCTTTAGACAAGCCATGGATTCAAACTTGGCAGGGGTGTTGGATTCAAGAATTGAAAAACATTTCAATATTTCATTCTCTCCCATCACTTCCGGTGTCACCGGAAACGACTGGAATTCCAAATGGTACACCCTCTATATTTTAATTTTTTTGGATTCTAGAGACGAATTTGAGTACCATCACATAGTTTTGAGACGAAAAATTCGTATATTTGATTTTTCAGAAGCATTTTTATTTTTGCATCTAGAGTGCGTTGGACCCACTTCAATCAATCTGATGGACATAAATGATGAGTAAAAAATATTATAGAAGAACTTTATTTCCAAATAGGCAAGCCTAATATAAACATAATTAATATACTTTATCTACACATAGTGCATAGAAATCAAAAAAAATTTAAAAACAAATTTTAACAAAAATAACAGAAAATAACATAAACTATAAAATAACATAAACTAAAAATAACAAACTATATCGCACATATTCCCTGTATGATCCAATTTAACATATTCTTTTACATATTCATTCAAAAACAAAGCCTTAGCTATTAATATATTTTAAGTATAAATTTGTTGTTTGTTTTTCAATTCAGTTTGTTGTTATAAATGTTATCAAGTCCCTCTTGAACATACGGATAGAAGTAGAATTTTTTATATTATTTGGCAGTTTATTAAAAAAGAGTTCATACTGCTTCGTGAATTTGTCCTAGGGATGTGAAAATTGGTGTTCGATCTGGTATTATGGTGGTGTACTTCACTATTTGTGATTAATAGGTTTTCTAAGTATATTGGTTGCAAATTGTTCATTATTTTAAATATAAATATCATAGTTTGATAGTAAAGTCGTTGTGAGACAGTAAGCCACCTTAAACTACAGAGCATATCTTGTATAGGTGTCATTCTATTGCAGCGTAATATTATTCGTATTCCACGATTCTGTAATTTGTGTAATTGATTAAATTTGTTCTGATTCAGAAGATATAAGAGACTCCCGCAGAAGTCATAATGAGGTTTTATTATACAATTATAGCACGTTATTTTGGCATACATTGATAATAAAGATGACACTCTGGAGAAAAAATACAGTTTCTTTGATATTTTACTTATTACATAGTCAGCATGATCATTTAAAGAAATTGTGTTATCTACAATAAACCCTAGATACTTAATTTTACTCACCATTTCTACATCATTTTCGTTTATTTTAATTTTGACTCTATTTCTCCCAATGTTATTTTGTTTATACCTTGTTGTAATGATCATCGCCTTAGTTTTAGTGATATTAAGTTTCAGTTTATTTGTTCCAAGGTACAACTCAATATTTTTCAATGAATTATTCATCTTTTCCACAGCGACTTGCAAGGTTTCATCGTAGGTATATATTAATGTATCATCTGCAAATAAGTTTATCACGTGATCACCATCTACGTAATTGATATCATTTATATAAATTTAAAAAAGTAAAGGTCCCAGTACACTACCTTGTGGAACTCCAAGATCATTTACTAACTTTTGTGAATAGCCCCTATTAATTTTTGTTATTTGACTCCTCAAACTGAGGTAACTTTCTATCCACTTCAATACCACATCACCAATACCATAATATTTGAGCTTTTGGATTAGTATATTTCTGTCTATTGTTTCGAATGCCCTCTTTAAATCCAAGAATGTACAAACAACGTAATTATCTTTATAAATTTTTTCCTTCCAATTTGTTATTGTAAGCTGTAAGTAGACTCACACGAATGTTTTTTTCTGAAGCCTGACTGACAAACTAAAAATAACCCGTTTTCATCAAAGTATTTGTTGAGTTCCTCATACACTGCTCGTTCCAAGACTTTTTCAAGGGTTGGAAGAGTATTTATAGGACGAAAATTACATGGTTCTAAAGTATTATTTATTTTTGGTATTGGTATTACTGTGCTTGTCTTGAAGTGTTGGGGAAATTGACCAGTTTGAAGAGACGTATTTATAAAGTTCAGTATAACATGCCCCATGGTGTTAAATGTCTCTTTTAAAAATAGACTGTTCATAATCTCAGATCTACTAATCTTATCTATTGAGAATATTATATTTTTCAACTGCGGCAGGTCTATCTGTTTAAATGAGTCTAATTTACAATTTACTATATCAAAACTGTTTGAACTCCATTCTGAGTCAGAATTTATACTGTTTACAATTTCACTTATACTATTTATGACAATTCCACTCACGTATAATAATTTCCATTTGTGGGTTCAAAAATCGTAGTTTACTATCGGCTGAATAGGAAGGAACAGAAATGCAGTGGATAAAAAATCGGATAAATTACGTAACCGTAGCAGCGATAGCATTTATTGTTCGTTTATCAAGCTTTGCGCGTCTCATCAGTTTGACAATTGTAAATGTCAAAAACAGAATTAAACAGCAAATAATATTCCAGTAAGTATGTCGAGATTTGGAAATATTTGCGAGGCAGAAATAATAAGGGAGATTGAAAAATCAACTCCAGAAAATACAAAAAAAGTAATTCCTCCATTTGGAATCAATTTAGCGAATTTTGTAAACAACGAAACTTCAATTTGGAAACCGAACAGTCAGTGGAAAATGTGGCAGGAATATTGATGGACTGGGGCTTTAATATGAAGAAACAGAATGGGGAAATTATAAAGAATACGTGGTGAAAACAATGTGGAACACAACAGCGAAAATGTTGCAAAGCATGTATTTCGAAAAATTCAATGGTTCTTTCAACCCTTTCACTGATTTGGCATTTAAGAAATCCCGTGATGCACGTAATTCTAAGCGAAAGGAACTTACAAGGTAATTCAGAAAAACGTAAAAATAGTTCAATGCATTAACCAAAAGTGAAATTGTTAAAAGGGCATTAATATGGGATGAAAATAGTCCCAAAGGTATTTTAAAAACATTTTTTCATATCGCTGCATATGAATTGGTTGGCGAGGAGGTGAAGCTGCAAATTGTAAAGTACACTATTTTAAAGAAGAAAAATCAAATAATGGTGATTTAACTGGTCGCATTGAATATAATACAGTTTTTTCCGAAACATGTCAAGGTGGCTCAAACAAGTGCTGCGATAGTAAATGGCTAATAAAAAACATAGAAAACCCTAGCATATGCCCAGTAACATTGTTTTATAAAATATTATCACATAGATCGAACCATATTACAACTGATAGATTATTTATAACTCCGTTTTGGAAAAATATTTCATCAAAAGGTTGGTACAAAAATGTTCCTATAGGAGTCAACAAAATTCTCAAGTGGACGAAAATTTCAGCTGAAAAATTGGACTGGATACAAAGAATAAAAAAATTTCTAATCATTCTCAACGCTCAAGTGCCGTGTCATCTTTAGCTGAAGCAGGTATTAATGAACAAGAATTAATTAAAATAACTGGACATTCCTCTCCCAAGTCTATAAAGCCTTATTTACAACTTGATAATGAGCATCATTCGCATCTTGTAACAAATCTCCGAAATAAAGTTTTGGATAATGAATTAGCCACAGTGTCAGCAACATCCATGTCAATTTCAACAACAAAATCTGCATCCGTAAAGGAGCAAATGTCTACTGAACCAATTGTATATAATAATTGTATTTTTAACAATTGTTCTTTCTATTCTTCTACTTATTGTTCTTTTAGTTTGTTAAATAAAGTTTAATTGAATTGAGTTTTCTATTCATGGAATTGTCTTACCAAATACCACGCGAGCTCAGCTCTAGCAGGATATTTTTTACGATGGTTTTCTCATACTTACTTTCATATATGTAATTTAACTCGATCTGTTCAGCTCTCGTTAAATTGCCAATGAAAGTGAGTATACGAAAACAACCGCAAAAAATATTCGGCTAAATCTGAGCTCTTGTGGTATTACCCCCGACAATTTTTTTCACCTAGTTGAGTACACCTATGATGGTTTGAGTTGAGTATCTATGGCAGTTTGATATTTCCAAAACCAAACCACCAAAAACCAAAAACGTAATTGTTTTTCAAATAACATCTTTCAGACACACATTCCTTAGACTCTAATTTTCACGACGAATCCATTGATGGTTTCGAATCGAAAATCGGATGGATAACAATCCTAATATACTGAATATTTGTTGAAAAATTATGAGGAAATTGGGGTATATCGCTCATCAACTATGCTGTGGATACAATTGAACGAAATCAGATTCATAACTTAAATTTTACGAAAACGAAAGGTATAATTATTTTTTGGTTAAGGTTTAGTTGGGATTAGGATCAATATAGATTGAAGAAAAAACTGTTGTTTTCTTGCCGACGCGACGGCGACGTTCGGGATACATTTCTTGATACATAGTGCTATTTCTCTAACACCTCGAATATACGAACAACATATACACATATCCCTATAAAATGAAATCCTGCATGATTTCACGGAGGATGATCCAGACCGGGGGGTGGAATTTTGTGAGTGGTTAACAAGAACAATTGAAGGAGAACGGGGCTTCCTAAAACGTGTATGTTATCGAAAAAGTCAACAAACAGAATGTACGATACTGGAGCGATACTAATCCGCATATTTTTAGAGAGGGATATACCCAGTTTACTAAAAAGGTGAATGTTTGGGCAGGAATTTTGGGCAATCGCGTTGTTGGACCGATTTTCATCAGAGGCAATCTTACAGGAATTCTTTACAGAAATCTTTTAGAAACTGAAATTGAACCTCGAATAAGACAAATTGTATTAAACAATCAGGAAGAGTTTCAAAATTGTGAAATCATATTTCAGTAGGATGGGGCACCTCCCCATTTCGATCGCATGGCTAGAGAGTTCCTCGATACAAACTTTCCTGGGCGATGGATAGGTCGCAGGGAAAGTACAGAATGGCCACCAAGATTTCCGAATCTCACACCTATAGATTTTTTTCCTTTGGGGGTATCTGAAGTCAAAAATCTACGCCACTGAATGCCAAACAATAGAAGAGTTGGAACGCAGAATAATAGATACATGTGAAGAAATAGAAGAACAGACTTTCATCAACGTGAGAGAAGCTATTTATATAGGGCACTTTATAGTCAAGATTTAGGAGGGGGCCACATTGAACACTTGATGAAATAATTGTTGGGGTTAAATAAAAGTGTTATTCAAAAATAAATTATAATTTTTTAGCTAACTAATTTGTTTTGATTGTGAATTTACAGAACACATTCGTAGGCTTCGAGATTTTCCGGTAAGCGGTACTGTTTATCCTTAATAAACTCTCTTTACGCCTCTTATTAGTCGAATTCATTGAGAGATTTAACTACAAATTAATAACAACGTTTAGTTAGCAAAATGTTTTACCGGAAGTGACCAAAATCCATACTTCATTTTAAACCGGAATGTCACTTTTCAAACGTTAATATTTCGAAAACAATTGAATTTAGGAGTAAAGTGTATAGGAGAAAACTGTTGAGAATTATGAGCAGATTTCAAAAATGCAACAAAATACGGGGTGTTCTATTTAAAAAAAATATTGAAGATGACCCTCAGCCGCTAAAACTAAAACTTTCAGCTGTGATTTTTCCTTGAAAAAGTAGATTTTTATCTCCTATTCGAGCCCTCCAAATTTTGTTGCAATATACCTGGTGGTTCAAAAATTAGTAGGGGGGAACGGACTTTAGTCGAGCACTGTATACACTTTCTCATCATTAGAAAACTCCATAGTTTTTGGTTCAACGTGTAAATAATTCACCCTTAATTTGTAATCTTTCATTCCCTTTCTTTTATGCCCTTGCTCACTACATACTTCATGAAGTTTCAAACTTTGCATTTTCGTTTGAAATAGGTTCGTATAGGACTCAAAGGCACACAAGAGAATTGCCTATTGCCTTAGAATGGACACACAAAAAAAATGCTTCTCGGCTCTTTGACATAAAAACTTTTCAACAAAAAATTAAACCGACGAAATACGGAACTGAAAAGTCAAAATAAAATAAACCTTCTTGGTCTCAATAACTAAGCTCCTAAACTAATGTAAGTAACTAATTTTGAGTCGGCGCCAAACGAACAATCAACGAAGAACATTGAATTACTTAAAAAAAAAACATTTGCTTGTTTGTTTGGCGCCGACTCCAATTGGTTACTTACATTAGTTTAGGAGCTTAGTTATTGAGACTGAAATGGTTTATTTTATTTCTTAGTTTTCAGTTCATGGCTCTCTAGATCGAAAAAGGAAATGGGTGTTCTGACATTTATATCAACTATGAGGTATCATTGGATTCAGATAATTACGAAGATTTCAGAAATGTAATAATATACAGGGTGTCCCATTTGAAAATCGAAAGTTGATGTTATTTCCGGAAAAACTGGGAGTAGTGAGCATATTCAATGTTCCGAATTTCAGAAATATAGCTAGAGAAACAAAGGAGAAAAGGGAGGTGTACTATGATTCTGTCACACGGTACAAAGAAAGCTGTGTTACAGCCCTAAAATGACAAATTTGAGATTATGAAGGAAATCGATTGTGTCCCGAATATGAGAAACATTGTTGCCAATCTCCTCCAACAATACAAATATTGGCTGTCATATTTAATGTGGAACATTCGTTATGTGATTTGTTTGAAAATATGAACAGGATGTTCATAAAATCAGATGTTGAATCATCTGCGACTGAAAGATAAATTTTAGTCACCATCTTCCATCGTTCAACATAACCTCTTGTGGGGTATTCACGTTGAAAAGGGAAACATTCTCAATTGAATATTAAATAGAAAGATTTGTCAATTTACAGAAAAATATTTCTATTCAATATTTAATTGAGAATGTTTCCCTTTTCAATTCGTTTTGGTTCCAACTAATGATTCTTAATATATTCATACTCTTGAGGAAGGGAAACCTTGTACTTTTTCATTTTTAAATAAATAGCCGAAGAGTTTTGAAATTGAATTGAACTTTTATGTCAAATGGATCTTTCCTATAATTTCTTTATATGAGATAGAAACTTTTTAACAAAAAATTAAACCGACAAAAAAATCAGCTGAAAAGCAAAAAATAAAATACACATTCTTAGTCTAAATGATAATTGAGCTCCTAAACGAATGTAAGTAACTGATTTTGAGTCGGCGCCAAACAAACAATTATCGAAGATTATTATCTACAGAGTGGTCCAACGAAAAGTATGCACCTAGCTTTTCTCCTTTGTTTAGAATTGAAAGCAAAAATGCTCGGACACGTGGAGTTTGCTTTTGAGGGGGACACATTTTAGACATATTTTTCAACCTGTGCCTTTAACGCCCTAGCGAGGGGGTGTCACAACCCTAAAATTTTAAATGGAAAGTGGGGTCGAGTGATATATCATTTGAACGGGCACAAAATTATCTTTCTAATGATACCCTATTTATTGAAATTTATTCGAACAGTTAATGCGAAAACGGCTTTAAGAACAGTTACCCGATAATTTTGGTATTAATGAAAAATACAAATAAGTTTTGGTTATTAAGAATCAAAACATTTACAATTAGTAGTACTTACGTTTCAATGTTTGTTTCTTGTAACAGTGCTTTGTAAAAAAAGTAAACAAGCTGTTAAATTGATTTATTAAAACGTTACTTCAACAAGTGTGAAAATGTGACCCACTTGCTTCCATACAATAATACAGATTTTGTTCAAATCTATTTCTAACATTTTGTAGCATATCAGGTGTTATGCTTCTGCATTGTGCTGTAATCCGTTGGCGAAGATCTTCTATGGACTCGGGCTTCGTAGCAAAACATTTATTTTTCAAGTGTCCCCATAGAAAAAAGTCCAAAGGCGATAAATCAGGTGACCTGGCAGGCCATTCAATTGGGCCTCTCCTTCCAATCCACTGTCCGGGGAACCGGTTATCTAAAAATTCTCTTACAGGAGCAGCATAGTGCGGAGGCGCTCCATCTTGCTGGAAATGAAGCCGATCGGCATCATGATTTTGGTCGTCTTCTATTATCTGTGTTATGAAAGGATCAATTGCATCGTCAAGCATGTTTAGGTAGACTTCACCAGTTAAATTTCCAGGAATGAAAAGTGGTCCTATGATATGACTTCCTAATATGCCACACCAGACGTTTATTTTTTGAGGGTATTGGGTATGAACCTCACGGAATAAATGTGGGTTACTGTCATCCCAGTAACGGCAATTATGCCTATTCACAGCTTCATTCAAATAAATTGTACACTCATCGGTAAAACAAATGTTAAACAATAAGTGCGGATCTTCAATTAAACGCTGGCTCATTTGTTCACAAAATTGCAGCCTTCGATCAGGATCATCCTCATTTAGTTCCTGTACTAATTTAATTTTGTACGGATGAAATTTGTACGCTTTTAAAATCCGTATTATGGATGAACGGGAGACTCCTTAGGCTTCAGCTAGTTGACGGGTACTTTGAGTATGATCCAATTGAACATGCCCCAAAACAGTGACTTCCACAGCTTCATTTCTGATGGGGTTCTGCGGCTGGTGTTTCACATTACAAACAGATCCGGTATCGACAAACTTTCTAACTAACTTGGCAACATACGAATCATTAACATTTTTATCGGGATGACTGTCCTTAAACAAGCGAGCAGTTAGTCTAGTACAACTATTATTTTGAAAATAAAGTTTAACCATTTCAACTCGTTCTGGAATGGAATAAACCATTTTGTACAGTGAAATTAAAATAACTTCAAAAGCGACCAGACTGAATCAATGAAGGGACTAAAATAAAAGTTTGCCTAAATTCTTTTCCTACACTTATTTGCAGTTTTTTTCGACAAAAAAACGCAAACGATAAATGGGATTTTTGTGATGAAAAAATTACATTGAAATGTTGCTTTCGGTAAAATGAAGTAATTTAGAAATGATTGTAGTTATTCTGATTCCTAATAACCAAAACTTATTTGTATGTTTCATTAATATCTAAATTATCGGGCAAATGTTCTTAAAGCCGTTTTCGCATTAACTGTTCGAATAAATTTCAATAAATACGGTATCATTAGAAAGATAATTTTGTACCCGTTCAAATGATATATCACTCGACCCCACTTTCCATTTAAAATTTTAGGGTTGTGACGCCCCCTCGCTAGGGCGTTAAAGGCACAGGTTCAAAAAGCTAGGTGCATACTTTTCGTTGGACCACTCTGTATGAAAGAAGTCATCAAAACGCAGCCGTGCATCTCGCTGCCATCATTTTACGCTTCACCTAATTCAATTGCTAGTTTGTTTGGCGCCGACTCAAAATCAGTTACTTATATTAGTTTAGGAGCTCAATTATCATTTACACTAAGGTTTATTTTATTTTTTGCTTTTCAGTTGATTATTTCGTCGGTTTAATTTTTTGTTAAAAAGTTTTTATTTTTTACTTTTCAGTTCCGTATTTCGTCGGTTTCATTTTTTGTTAAAAAGTTTTTATTTTTCAATTTTTTGTGGCTAAAATCTACCAATTACTACCTACATGTTTTTTGATTACTTACAAAATACTTACTTACCCACGTTAAATAATATCATTATCTACTTTTACTATTTGTTGTAATATAAATTATTTTCGTTGTTCTGGTTAGTTTATTTCATTACTTTGTATATCATTCCATCCTCTCATAAAATATACTGATTTTGACGGAATAAGAATAATGTCAGTAGCGATCTGTCATTGTCAACTACGTATGTGTGTGCCAATGTTCACTAGTGAAAAATCAATTATCCCCTATTTTTCTACCCGTAAGGGTGGCTAATTCCTTTCGAAATCCAAAAATAAGGTATACCCTATCTATTAAAAAACAGAATCATCCAAATCTAAGAACCTAGTACAAAGTTATGCCTGATAGAATTGGTTAACGGACCAGAATTCAGAGGGTGAGTGATCAATATCCTTCATTTTGCTACCCTTAGGGGTGGATTTCATCTTTAAAATTCAAATGGGACCAAATTCGAAGTACGCCCTATCCACTGAAAAGAGGATCATCGGAATCGGACGTATCAGTAAAAAGTTATGCGTGATCATACATGAAAAAAAAATATACGGGTCGACTAGAGAACCTCCTCCTTTTTGGTTTCGTCGGTTGAAAATAAAATAAACCTTCTTAGTCTTAATGATAATTGAGCTCCTAAACTAATGTGAGTAACTAATTTTGAGTCGGCGCCAAACAAACAATTATATCGGAGAAGTAATCAAAACGCCGCTGTGCATCTCGCTGTCATCATTTTACGCTTTTCTTAATTCAATTGCTAGTTTGTTTGGCGCCGACTCGAAATTAGTTACATTAGTTTAGGAGCTCAATTATCATTAAGACTAAATAGGTTTGTGTGTATGTTTTGCTTTTACTTTAATTATTTATTGTTATGACATATAAAATATTTTTGATAGTTAGTTTATTCCAGCACTTTGTATATAATTCCATCCTTTCATAGAATGTAATTATTGTGACGGATGTGGGAGGATCTGTCAATGTCAACTACATATGTAGAAAAATCGAATTAAACGGTTTTCTTCACATAAAAGATTCAATATAAATTGAACCAGAAAATGGTAGATCTCAGGTGAAAAACAACTACTTTCCAAGCAAATACCACGCAGAACGTTGAATGATATTCACCCGAAAATCCATGCATACCTCCATATAAATGGACATTGAATGCGAATGTTTCTTTCTGATAAGCTCGATTATGTTTAATTTATGTCGTGTTCACCTAACAATCCGCATACCGGTTTCAGGCTTTTTTGGCCCTCATCAGTACGGAGTAGTTAACCAGCCAAAGGTCCGAAGAGCTCTGGCTGAAGCGAGACACAACATAACCAAAACCATCATCGAGTCTATAACACCTATAGGTACGCCGGAAAAGAAAACTTTTAACTGGCGGTACCTAGTGACAGAAAGAACACCTCGAAAATCTCCCACCTCGATAGGTTTCTAAATAAAAGATTCCTTCTCAGTAGGAGTGGCAAGCCCGACTAGCATATAGTGAAAGATAAACGCCATGTGAAGTGGAATAAATAGAAAAATCGAATTAAACGGTTTTCTTCACATAAAAGATTCAATATAAATTGAACCAGAAAATGGTAGATCTCAGGTGAAAAACAACTACTTTCCTAGCAAATACCACGCAGAACGTTGAATGATATTCACCTGAAAATCCATGCATACCTCCATATAAATGGACATTGAATGCGAATGTTTCTTTCTGATAAGCTCGATTATGTTTAATTTATGTCGTGTTCACCTAACAATCCGCATACCGGTTTCAGGCTTTTTTGGCCCTCATCAGTACGGAGTAGTCAACCAGCCAAAGGTCCGAAGAGCTCTGGCTGAAGCGAGACACAACATAACCAAAACCATCATCGAGTCTATAACACCTATAGGTACGCCGGAAAAGAAAACTTTTAACTGGCGGTACCTAGTTTAACCTTCCTTTAACTACATATGTGTTTCAATATTCACAAGTGAAAAATCATTCATCCCCTATTTTTCTACCCATAGGGGTGGATTATTTCATTTCAAATTGAAATATGATCAACTATGAGGTATACCCTATCTAATGAAAAAATAATCATCCAAATCGGAAAACCAACTACCAAGTTTTGTCTGATAGAATCGGTTAACGGACCAAAATTCAGAGGATGAACGATCTATATCCTCCATTTTGCTACCATTAGAGATGGATTTTTTTGTTCAAACTCAAATGGGATCAACTTCGAAGTACACACTATCCAATAAAAAAAAAATGATTGGTAACGAACCGCTCTGTGAAAAGTTATGGGTGATCATACATGAAAAAAAATATACGCGTCGACTAGAGAACTTCCTTTTTTATTTCGTCGGTTAAAAAAATGTATAAAGTGAATGTATCAATCGTTGTTCTTTGTTAATCATCTGCTTTTCCCTTTTGATCACATTGGATTTCAAGTTTGACTATTCATTCAAGGTAGATTTGTTTTAAATTTTATCCTCGCAACTTGAGTCAAATACCCTTTCAAATACGAACAAAAATAAAATCGGGACCGTATTCCGGAGGGCAGGATTTTAATTGGTCGGATCTTGATGATGGAATTTATGGGCAGAAATTTAGAAAGAAAAATCAGGTAAGATACATATCTGAACTCGGTAAGATAAGAACTACTTGAATTCATTTAAAAAATACGTATTCGAAAAAAAATTAGTTGGGGGTGGCCCCCGATGAACGAAACGTCGTATTGAAAATCAAAGCAGAGCACATCGAAGCAAATTCGAAACAAAGATGAAAGTTTCCTCAACACATTTCCATAATAACAAAGAAAAAAATCGGGCTATTTCGGTTTTCCTCGTATATTTTGAAAACGGTTCATGAATGTGGCCTTTTCTACGAGGTATACATACTATTTTTCTGGAAATTATTACAATCAACTTGTTAAAATTTTGAAATAAGCGTTATTAATTTTATCCACAAATAAAGGATATCATGATATATTTGTTTTGTATCTATGGAAACAAAGTAATATTGAACTGACGCATGAAATGTTTATTTTTGGCGTTTTCTCATAGTGTTTTCCACGTTTTCGAACGTTCTAAAAAAAAGAAATAAAATGTTAAATGATGAGTGATGATGAATGTTCCATTTCTGGAACCCCCGCTTCAAAATTCCTCATTGGATTTGTTGCCAAAAAATTATAACTACGCATACAATCGTTAAGAATAAACATGCAAGTTTTTTCTCAGAAAATGTTGTAAAGGCGTACTTCTTGGAGCTTGGTTCCAAGATGAAATCTACAACTTTGTGGGCGAACTATTCAATGTTGAGAGCAACCCTTGCAATAAGACATGATGTGGATATATCTAAATACCCGAATCTACGTCCATTATTGAAACGGCGGGCAGAAGGTTATAGACACAAAAAATCGAATATTTCAACTGAAGAACAAATCAACAAATTTATCCAGGAAGCTTTAGATGAATAAAATTATTAGTGTGGAAAATATTCAGCAGTAATACTATAAGTACTTCAAAATAATCAGGTTATACATCGATAACTTGTTGCATAATTACAAAGAGTGTCAGTTTGACAGTTTAAATATTTTTAATTATTCTGTGAAACTGACACGTTTGACAAGTTTGAGACGTATAACCGTATTTATTTTGAAGTACGTATTGTATTTGATACGATTACTTTTTGAGTAAATTAAGTGAATATAAACAATTCATTAATCCAAATACAAATTGGTACAATGAAAATTACGATTATTATATACTAGGTTTTCTTCAACTGAGTTATTTTCTGCGCTGGAAACGTGGCTACTGCTCATTGGAGTGCTGGAAATACCGAAGGTGTTATTACTTGAACCTGTAGCGTTTTTAAAATTAGATCGTATCTTATTTATTATGTTTTGGTGATGTTGTTCATCTAACTGAAGGTAGGGTTTGATAGAATTGCTATTACCATGTCCTGTTATTTTAATAAGTTCTTATACCGATACACTTGCTTTTGCCAATTGTGAAACAGCAGTGGCTCGGTGAGAATGATTTGAAAATGTTCTGTTTGTCATATTTAAATTTGCCCATTCTGCACATTTTTTGGTCCATTTACTAATTTTATGCACTCCAATTGGCATATTTTTGTACCAGCCAAGGGTTTTTGTCTCCAGTTGGGATTTACTGTCAGAAATAACCTATCTGTTTTAATATTGATGTTTTCGCTTTTTTTATCATTAGCTTATCTAGAAGTCTCAGTGGACAACGACTTACTTCATTATGGTTGGGTTCAAGCCATTTATTCTTAGCACACGGTTTTGCTCCTCCCTGTGTGGTTTTGGTAAAAATAGGATTATATTGTATTCTACCAGTTAGAGTATCATCATTTCCAGTTTCTTTTTTGAAATAATGAGTCAAGCATGACTCTCCTTCATTTCCTCTCCACGCAAGTTATACAGAAGCAACTAAGAAAACGTTTATTTGTAATCCTTCCGGTGTATTTACACGCTTTATATTAGCTTCACTTGTATGTTTGTTTGTTTGTTTGTAATCGACTCCTTTGGGCGCGATTTTGACCCACTTCCAGACGTCCGAATGATTTGAAATTTGGCAGGTGTACATAATTCCCGTGACAATGCATTAAGAAATTTTTGTGTGAAGAAAAAACAAAATGGCGGCTCCAATATGGCGTACGAATTTCGTGATTATGGTCCGAATCGTTTCAAAATTGGTATACAAAGGTTTTTGTGGTAGGAGATCATGATTCTTTTGTCAAAATTGAAAAATTCAAAATGGCGGCTTTAAAATAGCGGCCGAGATTTGTGATTATGGTTTGATTCTATTCAAAATTGGTATGTGGGGTTTTTGGGGTCGAATATTATGATTCTTTTGTGAAAATTGGAAAATTCAAGATGGCGGTGCCGAGTTTTGTGATTATGGTCTGATTCTATTCAAAATTGGTATGTAGGGGTTTTTGGGGTCGAATATTATGATTTCTTCTGAGAAAATTGGAAAATTCAATATGGCGGCTTTAAAATGGCGTCCGAGTTTTGTGATTATGGTCTGATTCTATTCAAAATTGATATGTGGGGGTTTTTGGGGTCGGAGATTATGATTACCTAATTCGATAAGATCATTCCATTTTTTAATTTGCAAAAAAATTATGAAAATAATAGCTTAAAAAAACTAAAAAATACGCTTTCATAAATAAGCCACACTGAAAAGTAGGAAATAAATAATAGTTTGAAAAAACTAAAAAACACGCTTTCATAGAAAACCAGACAAAAAAATAGAAAATAAAAAAAAATATATTTTATTTAAAAAAAAGCGTGGTGTGCATGGTATCAATAATTATATAGTACATTACACACCGAGGTGATACCATGCACCCCACGCTTATTTTAAAATGATTTTTTTTTTTCTTATTTTATATTTTTTTAGTCTGGTTTTCTATATCATTGCTATGTACTCGGTATCTTTAAATACGGATGCACTAACCTTTCTCTTGTCCGGTAACATTTCAAGTTCCCTTCTTTTTGAATTTCTTGCGTTTCGTGCGGATGAAAATATGGGACTAGAGAATGGATCAATTACTCTATTAAACTCCTTCATATATTTTTCCTGTATTTGTTTTGCCGTTACGTTCCACATCGTTTTAACCACATTTTCTCTATAATTTTCTCCATTACCTTTTCGCATATTGAAAGCCCAATCTTTCAGTGGAAATTGATTCATTTAGTACATAGTTTCTTTCACTACAAAACGTAAGAAATTGTTTCCATACGTACTTTTTTGTTTTCACTGTATTGTAAGGCTCAGTATTTTGTATCCTTTCGTCTATTGCATTTAATGATAACTCTCCGAATCGACTCATTTTTGAACAATTATTGATACACGTCAAAATTTGACTGTCCTGTTAGTTTCTGTATTGTTGTATATTGATGTCGATGTGGTTATTACGGAAATGAAATCATTGTAAATTTTTCGATTGGTGGAGCTACTCCATGTATAATCAGGTATTATCAATTATACAAGGTTACTTAACTAAATTGAACGTTCTGATTAATCAAAAATTACACGAAAAAAATAATTGGCAAAATAATCCCACTAGTTCCCATGTTCTCCCAGTGTTCAATACTTGTACTAATGGACAATTAACAAACCATTAATTTTGAAATGCATTTCCTAATGTCTTGAAATTCTTAAAAATACAGTACAAAGATAAATATTTCCTGGCAGTTATTTTACGTTTCCTGGCAACAACTTGTTGCAAGGAAATATTGACTTTTTTTTTTCAAAAATGTTAATATTTCTCATCGATTTTCGGAAAGGACATTTTTTCCCAATTGTTTGTGTTTTCTTTGTAAGGTCAGGTACTTCAGGGTAGTCTGGTGCACTAGTCAAACCCGTAATTCACCGATTTTTAGGGTATGACCACTGTCGTAAAAGTTTAACAAGCCATGTTCCCATTATTCGGTAAGATCCTTCTCAAGGATGATTCAGAAGCGCGAGACAAAAGCAATAACGACAATCGTTCAAATGTTGCAATTCCGGGACAAGTGACTAGTTGTTCAACTTCCTTGAAACTAGAATAGAACTTGGAGACGCTGATAAGGAAAAATCGCCATGAAAACAGGAAAAAGCCATGATGAAATTTAAGAGTACTGTAAAAGTTGAAATTTCCAAAAGAGAAATTACTGTATACTGTATGGAGAATTACTAACGAGATATTGTCTGAAGAGAAACATAAATGGAAATATCACTCGTTTTTTAATTACTGGAGAGAATCCATCCGATTAGAATGTTTCAAATTGTATTCAAACACTCTGTAAAATTACAAAATAGCGATTTCAGGAAATCTTGAGAACATTTAGCATTGAAATCCACTGTTATGTATCAACACACATTACGACAACAAATTTACATACATTACCATGACAATTAACGATTTTTATCAACATTTCTTATGCTTTTACCTATAAAAACCAAAAAAACACCCAATTATCCCCAACTTGCTACATACTATTATAGAAGCAGGGAAAGCATATCGCAAATTATATCCGAGATTCTGTATAAATACTGGGGTAAGCCTCCTATCAGCATCAAACGTACTCGAACGTCTGAATAACTCTACAAACTCCAAGATGAAATTCTTGTTCTTCGCTGTCGTTGCCATGTTGGCCCTCGCTACCGTCTTGGCACACCCTTCACGATGGGGAGGTGCCGGTTGGGGAGCAGGAGCTGGTGCTGCAGCTGGATGGGGAGCTGGCGCTGGCGCTGGTGCTGGAGGATGGGGAGCTGGTAACGGAGCTGGATGGGGAGCTGGTAACGGAGCTGGATGGGGAGCTGGTAATGGCGCTGGATGGGGAGCTGGTAATGGAGCAGGATGGGGTGCCGGTGCTGGAGGCCGTGGAGCATGGGGAGGACATGGAGGATGGTGAGCCCCAAATGTTCTTCGGGGTTGATTTCTGGTAAAACTGAGGATTAGGTTTTCGTGTAACCCAACGATAGACCTATCTTCGTTGTGAAAATTGTTTTCTTTCTGGCGATCTATGTGGAAATTATACTTTTCTGAAATACAAATTCTATAATATTATTCCGATTTTTTTTTTTCGACGTTTCCTGCAAATTTGTGGATTATGAGTTATTTTCTCTTGGGGAAACAATGGTTTCTTCGCGAATTTTTCTAACCTTCAATAATCCGAAATTCCAAAGAATTGAACACATTCAATACTTCGACCGGAAATTGAAACAACTTTTTTTCGAATAAAACTCAAAATGATCTGAATGATTCCACTGATGATTGTATTATAAAGGTTGTGATCATTACTCAATGATCAGTAGCATTACATTTCCTAGAACCTTCCATGTAAAGTAATTTTTCGTTTTGTTTCGAATTCTGATTATATATTTGGTTATCATCAGAAAAATGATATATGCCCTTTTTACGTGACATCTATAATAGTATATTAAAGTATAAGTGGATAAAAAGGGCTTTAAAACACGCGCGATTTTTCGAGCACGACGGCACAGCCGGAGTGCTCGAAATAGAGCAAGTGTTTTTAAGACCAGTTATCCACGAATACTTTACGTTATTTTTTTTTATTGGTGCACTTTGAAATCATATATACTGGTATTATTACTACAAAAAATAGAAATAAGAACTAATAATGCAAGAAGGTTGAATTCGTGATGTGACATCAATATACCTTTCGTTGTCATGGAAATGAGGAAAACATTCATTTGCAATTTGTTACCAAAGATCAATATTTGTTGTCACCAGAGCTCAAAAATGAATGATTCTAATATCGATTTTTTGAATAGTGGGGCAGAATCGCGGTTAATACCGCGAAAATCCAGTGATATATATAAAAAAGAATATGAAAAGTTCATCAAATGGATGGAGGAGCACATATAAATGAACGAATTGTGAGTAATATTTTATTTGACAAGGTACTCCTGTCAGATCAATTATCAAAAATTTGTCATTTAGACTTCACGTTTCTCGATTTGTTGATGTTGTCATGGTTACCTTTAAAGAACGCGCGTTTTTTAAAGTTCGATTTAAACACGCTGAGGCGTGCTTTAAATGGGTAAAAAGGGGCACCAATAAAAAAAAAAAAGTATTATGCATTTGTTCTGAAAAATGGATGTTTTAATTATCTGCAGAAAAATCACAAAAAAGTGACTCAGTGGCAATATTTCCCCTATAGTCATGCTAACTTTCCCAATAGAAAATTTTGGTGTAGCTCATGACGAGAGATATCCCACGACCGTTGCTTGAAATTCGAATTCTAAATCAATTATCTTGGATACATCATAGATTTTGGCAAACACGAAATCTACTCATAATATAATTTTTTAGAAGCACTGACGAAGTTTTAATTCGCTCGTTGTATCCCTTTCAGAACACATCAGCTCGTTTTCTTTTTGTGAAGTAAATCCGCAATAGGGCTACTGATAGTTAGAGAGCCACGGGTTCTGAGACGCGATGACCCACATAGGTCTTCCGTTTGGTGAGGTGAAAGTCCATCCCTCGAAAACACAGAATTCCAAATATTTTTGAAATCGGGCAGGGCCCACTCCAGTACGAAGGGAAAATGTCCAGCGACTTTTTCGACGATTTCTACAGTGCTTCTCAAAAGTCACCTCCCCCCCTCTTATTTTTGGAACGATTATACATAAACAAGTGAAATTTGGAAACTGAATATTAAAGGTTGTAAACTTCCCTACTAGTGATGATAGATGACGAAAGCGTCAAAGATGACGTCACAAGGCCATTGTGACCAATAATTTCAAATGGAACCCTACGGCAAGCGACACCTCTTTTAAAAGGTATCGAAAAAACCTATTCAATGATACTAATTTTGTTTGTGTTTATGGCAGTTTTGGCAACTCGCTTTTAAAAAACGCAAAGCTGTGATGAATTAAATCAGTTGATGTTAGTTCAAGTTTTTGTACATTCAATAATTTATGTATTGTTGATCAAACGTTTAACTGTTTTGGCAGCTTTTGTACTTTAAATATTCTTGTACATTTTAATAATTTGTTAAACTGTTGAGCCGAACGTTTAAGTACTTCAAGAAGCGAAATGGTACGTGCTTAGGTAATAAAGTAGCAGCGATCCTAATTCTTGGTGAAACTGGACAAAATATTCATGCAGCAGAACGCATTTTTAATGAGAGGTTTCCCGATCGCCCCGTTTCGAAGACTTATTTAAGGGAGCTTCTTCGTAAGTTTGAAACAACGGGTAGTATTAATGATGCGAAACGATCTAGCAGACCACACATTTCTGAAAAGAAAAAAATTGATATACTGGCAGAAGTAATAGTCAATCCTACTTCTTCAACAACTCACGTTGCATCTACCTGTGAAGTTAGTCGAAGTACAGTACAAAGGGTGTTGAAAAAAAACAAATTCCATCCATACAAATTGAAAATAGTTCATCAACTCTCAGACGACAACCCAGACCGAAGACTAGAATTTTGTGAAAATATGGAAACTAAAATTAACCAACAGCCAGACTATGTCGAAACAATTTGTTTTAGTGACGAAAGTACTTTCTATCTAAATGGAAATATAAATACACAGAATGTGAGGTATTGGAGTGACGCAAATCCTCACCTGTTTCGTGAAACACATACCCAATTTCCCCAGAAGGTGAATGTTTGGGCAGGTATCCTGGGAAACCACATCGTTGGGAATCTTTTTTTAAATACTAATTTAACTGGTGAGGTTTATCTGGAGCTGTTGCAAAACGCAATAGAACCGTTAATCCTTGAAATTTTGGAAGATAATCCAGATGAATTGGGCAATTTGGAAATAACATTCCAACAGGATGGTGCTCCTCCACACTATTACGGTGCAGTAAGACGGTATTTGGATGAGGAGTATCGTGGTAGATGGATTGGACGACGAGGTTTAACGGAATGGTCAGCTCGATCACCGGACCTCACACCTTTGGATTTTTTTCTGTGGGGGTACCTTGAATCGAAGGTTTACGCCAGTGAACCTGATAATATTGACGTTTTAAAACAACGTATTTTCGCAGAATGTGAGGCTGTTTCCGCAGACACATTTGCAAAAGTACGAGAAGAGTTTCAAAATAGGATATTTCATTGTCAGGAAGTAAATGGAGGTCACTTCGAGCAATTTCTTTGAGTAGATACTGATTCTTAAATCTGTAATTAATATCATACTGAATTGAATTTAAATTTTAATGTTTACTAATGAGCCATTAAAACTGCCATAAACACAAACAAAATTGGTATCATTGAATATGTTTTGTCGATACCTTTTGAAAGAGGTGTCGCTTGCCGTAGGGTTCCATTTAAAATTATTGGTCACAATGGCCTTGTGACGTCATCTTTGACGATTTCGTCATCTTTCATCACTAGTAGGGAAGTTTACAACCTTTAATATTCAGTTTCCAAATTTCACTTGTTTATGTATAATCGTTCCAAAAATAAGAGGGGGGGAGCGGACTTTTGAGAAGCACTGTATATGTCTTCCGTTGTGATAATTTTGTTTAGAAAGTGACTAATAATGTTGAAAAGGGAAACATTCTCAATTGAATATTGACTAGAAAGATTTTTCTGGTGAGTACTCTCTTTTGGAAAACATTCTTCTTTGCCTCATTCATCTTTATGAGTTCTTAATTAAGACTGGAATTGAAAATCAAATAACTATCTGAATGAAAATGCAAATTTTCAATTACAGATTATTTCTTTTAGTTAGGGTCTTTTCAGAATATCTATCAGATGTAGTTCAATGTCCAGCGTGGCTTCAGCCGGTGAAGTAGTTGTTTTCTGTTAGACGTTCACAAAAAATAACTTCATTTATCGTGGATTTTTCAATTCACAGAAAAATCTTTCTAGTCAATATTCAATTGGGAATGTTTCCCTTTTCAACATGAATACCCCACAAGAGGTTATCTTGACGATGGAAGATAGTGACTAAAGTTTACTTTTCAGTCGCAGATGATTCCACATCTGATTTTATGAACATCCTGTTCATATTTTCAACAAATTGACTAATAATCATCTGACAAAGCGAACGACGATTTAGTTGAGGCGCACTACTCAAAGCCTATTTTTGAAAATTTTGGACCCCAAAATCGATCATCGTAAAAATTCGTCGTCTCCTATATGCTAAATTTTGTGTTCCTTCACTACGTTATGGTCTTTATATCGGGAAAATTCGAGTGGAAGACTTTTTTAGTAGGGCCGGCTAAGTTGAAAAATCGAAAACTGCACTTGGGTTCAATCTCAAGCTTCCAATTTTTGCATGGAGCTTCTTCAGGGGCCAGAAAACCTAATTTTCAAAGGGAAGACTTTTGGCGAACTTTTCACCCCTTCCCACCCCTTTGAATTTCCTCTATTTTTCTGTTTATTCCTGGTAATCTTTTTCGTTTGAAAATTTTTCTCATCGATGATTCAGTGTATAAAGTTTAATAAACTTACCTCAAAACTAGTAGTTAATAATAACAGAAATACATTTCAACCCCTATATAAGGGCTGTTCGCCCCCGCCGGATAAAATAATCTATTTGAGAGAGAAAGGGCACATAAATGAACTTAGGGAGATGAATGGCTCGTTAACGGTAAATAAATAAAGTTATAAACAATTCTTACCAAAAAATAAATGAATAAAGTTATAAACAATTTTTACCATAAAAAATGATTTCGGTTGATTTGTTGAAAATATAAACAGGATTTTCATAAAATCAGATGTGGAATCATCTGCGACTGAAAGATAAACTTTAGTCACTATCTTCCATCAAGATAACCTCTTGTGGGGTATTCATGTTGAAAAGGGAAACATTCTCAATAGAATATTGATAGAAAGATTTTTCTGTGAATTGAAAAATCCACGATTGAAATGAAGTTATTTTTTGTCAATGTCTAACAGAAAACAACTACTTCCCCGGCTAAAGCCACGCTGGACATTGAACTATATCTGATTAAAAGGCTCTAACTCAAAAGAAAAAATCTGAAATTGAAAATTTGCATTTTCATTCAGATAGTTATTCGATTTTCTATTCCAGTCTTAATTAAGAACTCATAAAGATGAATGAGGCAAAGAAGAATATTTTCCAAAAGAGAGTACTCACCAGAAATCATTCGTAACATTGACGCAGGAGAGACATCGCATTCACTAGGTCTTCAATACATTTTTGTCGACGAAAATCTATTTCACGCTTCCACGATCATCAGGAAGACCGGAAGAAATGGGAAACACATTTTCAAGAAGCAATCTCACTTTGCAAAGATGGAAAAAGTTAGAATCATTTCTTTTGGAGAGACACTTTGAAATTAGTGTTTTCTATCAATATTCAATTGAGAATGTTTCCCTTTTCAACATTATTTCGGTATAATTCATTCTCTTACATTGATCAATTACAACACTTTTTTTGGTTACAAATTGGTTTATTTGTTGTTAAGATAGTTCCGCCACGGGACAGTTGAATTAGGAAATTATTTTCGACGGAATCGAAAAATTTCAAAGGACTTTTCGATTCGAAACGCAAAAAAAAAATGTTTTTGAAGAAGGGCCCAAAAAATTTCTTCGTTATCAAAAGTCGGCGACTCAAAAAGTTGATGTCCCCGAAAAGCGCAGTAAAAAAAATATTTTGAGACCCGGACTCCCCTCCCCCCCCCCTCACTAGAAATCATACGTCATGGGAAAAAAATTATTGTTTTTCGATAAAACTTCAATGGACTTTTTTGTAGTACTCTTTTTGAACTTTTTTTTTGGGGGGAAGGGGGGGTATCGTTAAAATCGATGGGGTCAACTAGGAGAAGGAGTTTTTTTTTTCGCGTTCAGACCCTCAAATGGTCCCCCGTCCTTCTTTAAAAAGTCCCCTGGCAGAATCCGCATTTCTCTACGACCCCCCCCCCTTTAGGCTGTGCGCTTCCCCGTGGACTATTTTGAATAACGATAGTAGTTTTGATTATATCTGTCAAACTAGATGGTCAATCACTTTGTTTTTTTTTTCACAATATCTGTGATATCCTGCTCTAGCTCCTCGTTTTTCATAAACTTCTTAATTTTAGTACTAACGATAGAATTAATAATGTGCTGTTTGCCTATGCATGGTCCATATGTTACGTGTTAATTGAGTCAACTTCAATTATATATATCTCGGGTTCGGGATGGTGAAACTTGTTAAAATTTCATAGAGGTGTTGTTCACACGTTAAGCAATACGTATGCTGAATTTCAATAATTTCCTAATTCAACTGTCTCGTGGCGGTACTACCTTAATTTTGGTGAATAAAATAGCACGCTGAATGGTAGTTTTACAATTTCATTTATTATGCTTCTAGTGCCGAACTTCTCGTCTGAAAACAACTGGTATGATCAGACACAGAAGGAAGATGACGAATAACGTTAAAAAATATTACTTTTTTCTTTCCTATGTGCCTACTTGGTGTTAAACATTAATAAATATAACATTTTTCTATACTTGTTATAACTTTCTTGAACAATTCAAATAATGTGTAAGCTATATCAACAAAAAAAAGTCCTCAGGAGATATTTACACTTTTAATAATCAATCAGTAATCAGACGAATCCATTGACGATTTCGAATCGAAAATCGGATGGAGAACAATCCTAATACACTAATCATTTGTCGAAAAATCATGAGGAAATTGGGGCGTATGCTGTGGATACAAAATTGAATGAAATTGAATGAAGAAACATACATTTTGACATAACAAAAGTTCATAATCCATTCCAACAAAAAACCTATCTACCCTAGCCATAATACCAGGATTAGTTGAATTCAATGTTCGAAGTGCACTCCGCCAACTTCCTGACGTTTTCTGGCTCTATCAATTGTGTTTCGCATCACATTTCGCAACATAGCAAACACTTCACGAATGCGATTTTGTAAAATTTCAAGTGTTTGTGGCGGTGTATAAAACACTCGTTCATTCACACAACCTCACACAAAAAATTGCATTCGTTGCAATTACTCGTTCATTGAACCGGTTCATTAAATAGTTCATGACTTGGATGGTATTATGAGGCAGAGCCCAATCTTGTTGAGAACACATCACTTCAGAAACAGCAAGTGGTAAATCCATTACCAATTTTTCAATATCATTCTGAAGGTATTCTGAATAACTGATCCCTCTTAAATATAAATGATTTTATTTCCGATTAGACCAGCCCATACGATTACTCCAAATATTTCCTGAAAATTACTTTCCTTCATTGAATACTGCTTCATTTTGTTGCGCCCAATATCTGCAGTTTTGTCTGTTAAACATTCCATTGTTCGTGAATATTGACTCGTCGGAAAACAATATTGAAGGAACAAAGTCGGGATTATTGTTTTGAAGTAACCAATCTCAATGAACTAATCATCGATTTCCATCATTTTCATACAAATGCTGGTGCACTTGATACTTAAACGACCTATACCTATGCTTTTTCAAAATCCCCCTTGCTGACTCATGACTAATTTGTAACTCATGGTTAATTTCCCTAGTAGAAGCGGTAGGATTTTCGTCTACAAATGCTAGAACATTGATTTCCTTCACCTCACCAATGATAAAAGATTCATATTTGGGAGTTTTTTGTCTGAATTGGGAATTCAAAATAAGGGATACTCCCTCTGGTGTCGATTTTGAAAACTATACATACTTACATTGTTTACTTTTCCAAACATTAATGTTTATAATATGATTTCAGCCATTGTATACCTAAAACTTGTCGAATCTCTTGTGATTGTTGACATTTAATGAAATTCTTGTTTACTTGTTGACTATTGTTTGTCCTCGAGTGAAAAAATGAGTAATTCAAGTTCAAATCATTATTGTTGTGTACCAAAATGTGACTCTTGGGCAAAACGATCCCGTTGTACTGAAATAAGTTTTCATCATTTTCCATGAGGAAATGAACGTAACGTTCTGGTGCAAACTAATCTAGGATTGAGCGAGTTTATAGACAGACGATGGGCACTTGAAGAAGAATCCAGAATCTTCCCAAAATCATCCTGTATAATCCAAGATGAAAGTGAAAAAGAGAACCTTCAAAGAGAGTTGTGAGGAAAACAAAGAGAGTTAAGAAGAGAAAAAAGACATATTATTCAACATACCGAAAATTATTCATACAGTATGGAAAAAGAGTGACTATATGTATATCTAGGTGATAAGGACACATTGTTTACTTTTCGAAAAATTAATGTTCATATGATTTTAGCCATTGTACACTTAAAACTGGTCGAATCCCTTGTGATTGTTGACATTCAATTTTTACCAGGTTTACCTGGTGAATATTCTGTTGACTATTGTACGTCCTCGAGTAAAAAAATGAGTGATTCTAGTTGTTCATTATTGTTGTGTACCTCAATGTGACTCTTGGACAAAACGATCCCGTTGTACTAGAATGAGTTTTTATCATTTTCCGTGAGAAAATGAATGTAACCTACTGGTGCAGACTAATCTAGGATTGAGTGAGTCTATAGACAGACGACGGGCTCTTGGGATCTTGAAGAAGAATACAGTTCCTTCCCAAAATTTTCCTGTATCGTGTGTGGCCAAAAAAAAATGTGAAAAAGAGAACCTCCGAAGAGAGTTGGGAAGAAAAAAAAAAGAGACTTAAGAAGAGAAAAAAAAGAGATAATATTCGACATATCGAAGATTATTCATACAGTATGGAAAAAAAGTGACTATATATGTGTATCTAGGTGATAAGACACATTTTCACACCATCTTGTTTGTTTCAAATGAAATTAAAAAAACTGTTTTTGTTAGTTTTACTTTCAATTTAAACATTCACAAATAATAATGTGTAACATTTCTTCAAAATAATTCCCGATGACTTCACTAAGCTGTCCAGAAACTTCGAAAAATATTTTTTTTGCAAGCAATTTAGAGCATAGGTACTTTGTCTCTTTCGAAGAGTTTTCGCAAATGATATTGTCTTAAGATTTAAATACATCACTTCACTAGAGTCTTGAAATGAAAAACGCTACACAAAAAAACTGGAAAATTATACCAAATGGAAATATTTTCAGAAAAACTCCGAACACAAGTGTATAACCTCTGAGAAAACAGACAAACAATGTAAGTATGTCTGTTTTGAATTATTGCCACTCTGGCGCTGGCATCTAATTTTGAATTCCTAATTGTTTCTCCACAACGGGGAAATATTGAAAACATGAATGATGTCTGCTGGGATACCTTTCAGCATACAAAGTTGCTGCGTTCCTCGAATTTTTCTTGGATTCGCCATTAATTAATAGCATGTCTACTTTTTCATCTCTTTTATACATGTTTATTGAAAAATTCAATGATCTAAAGCAGAGCTAGGTATATGAACTTATTGAAGTCACAGATCTCATAAAAGAAGTAGATACCACATGCAGATATCAAAATGGAACCCTATAGGGCGCCAACATTAGACTCCCATATCAGAGTTGGTCTCTCTTTAATTTTGGCCCATCATTCATTTTCATTTATATTCATCATTCAATCTCCATTTTGCTTTTTGCTACTCGTCAACGTATGAGCCTGAATACGATACATTGTGAATATCTAGCAGTTTAGTGCTTCTAAATAATAAACTCGCACATCAATGAAAAATGGAAAACCTGCCCTGAACTCTGAAAGGCAATAAAGTTTTATGTCAGACGTAAGTACATTTCTTATCTCGTTTCATTCCTTTTATTAGAAAGGTACAGACAACTAAAAATCAGGGGCACCAACTTGAAATGGAGTCTCATGTCAGCCTTGGCAAAGGGGCTATTTTGTAACCATTGGAAGCTTGAAAAAATCAAGTTAACTGGAAAAATTCATATTTGCGATTTTTAAATCATTCTTGAAACGACTGTAGAATCATAAGCCCCAAAGTCGTATTTTTCCTATGTTACTTGATCAAGAATGAAGCGATTTACACGATCCATGGCATTCTAGATCGAAAAATAAAAATTGGAATAAAAATTACATCATTCGTCAAATATTGACAAGTGAGGTGTTGTTGGATTTAGAATGTCATTCTCGATCGAAATAAGTGGAAAAATATAGGACGTCCCATTTAAAAATCGAAAGTTGGGCTCATTTCCGGTCAAACCGGAAGTACGGCAAAGCAAGTAAATATGTCAAAAATTTTAAATTGAACTATAATACACAACCCCCCAAATTTCGTTTTTCTATCTTCAATAATAAAAAAGTTATAGGGGTGTGCCACCCGGTATATATACAGTGCGCGTCAAAATTATGGAACAAATTCGATATTTCGCAAGCCATGTAATTTTGACAAAAATCCTGAATTAGGTCGATTTTTATTTTGAAATGCCGATTTTTTTATGTATATCCTAGAGAGGTTATGTCACTGGTTTTGACATGGTGACGTAATCGGTAATTTTTTTAAATTGGAATAGATGTCTTGTGATACCTCATCTGAAAAGCCTTTCAATGCTGCATTCAATGATAATAATTAATTAGTTTTTTTTTGTACAGGGTGAACAAAAATTGATATTTTATTTCAATAAGAGAATAACTTTATATCCAACAAAATAGAACAGTTACATAAGATGTTCGAAATGCCATCCACCAGTCTCTTGACAATAAGCAAATCTACGGACACATTCCTCTTGCACATTGCGAATAACTTCCGGAGTTATTCTGTTAATTTCGATCCTAATTCGATTTTTCAACTCTTGTAGATTTTGCGGCCTATCTACATAGACCTTCGATTTCAAATAACCCCACAAAAAAAAATCCAGGGGCGTAAGATCTGGAGATCTTGGGGGCCACTCTATCGGTCCGCGTCTACCAATCCACCTCCTAGGAAAACAGTTATTAAAAAACTCGCGAACATCACGTGCATAGTGCGGGGGTGCACCATCTTGTTGCAACCAAATACTTTCATTTGGTGAGTTAGGATTGTTGGCGTTTGGAAAAATATATTTTTATTATTATTACATTATGATTATGAAATTCTTGTATTGTCATCGGTCCTTGATATGTGTGACAAATTTCAGATTATTCGGAAGATTGGAAGTGGGTGAATATTTACTTCCAAGATTTTATTACATTGTGAGTTATTTAGTTACAAGTAAAGATAATAAGAGCGTGTTGAAAAATGCAAAATATTACTTTTTTGAGCCAAGGCTCTAATCTTTTAGACTGCCCTGGCAGACTAGTGAGTCAGTGCTCTACTACACCAATGGATCCTTTCCAAATATTAATAGTTAGCTATTTCCTAGTCTAAAATGGAAACAAAAGACAATCACAAATTAATGCCATAATAGTCAAGTTAGTGTCAAATAAATGTCAGTTGAAATATCAACAAATATTCTTCACAAATTCTAAGTGAAAAGGTTCCAAAAGTAAACTATAGCTACATTGAGTGAAACCCAACGCATAGAAATTTTAATTTTTATTGGATGCGGAAATAGAATTAGAACTCAGCAAGAGGTATGCGACTTGTTCAATGCGAAGTATCCAAATAGACCTATCAGTCGTTCAACAGTCAGTAAGATTGAGAAAAAATTCAGAGAAACTGGTCATGTCAAACATATTCCGAATGCTGGACGTCCTAAAATAGAAGAAAACGTGAAACTTGATGTTCTATTGGGTGTAGAGAATAATCCTCACAATACTTCACGACAAATTGCAGCAGACCTTGACATATCCCAAAGTTCTGTATTACGTATTCTAAAAGCAGAAAAGTACCATCCATACAAAGTACCTACAGCTACATCAACAACTCAATGATGATGATCCCGATCGCCGTGTGGAGTTCTGTGAAATGATGCAGGATTTGTGTAACCGCAATCCACGTTTTATAAAACAAATTCTGTTTTCCGATGAGGCTACGTTTTGCCTAAATGGTTCAGTAAATCGTCAGAATTGCAGATATTGGAGTAGGGATAATCCTCACTGGATGATGGACGGCCATACTCAATACCCTCAGGAAGTCAATGTTTGGGCAGGGATAATAAACGACAGGATTATTGGCCCGTATTTTTTCGAAGGAAATCTCACAGGGGAGCGTTACTTGGAATTTTTAAGAAATGAACTCATACCTAGCCTTGCCGATATTTTTCCAAACGCCAACAATCCTAACTCACCAAATGAAAGTATTTGGTTGCAACAGGTGCACCCCCGCACTATGCACTTCATGTTCGCGAGTTTTTGAATAACTGTTTTCCTTGGAGGTGGATTGGTAGACGCGGACCGATAGAGTGGCCCCCAAGATCTCCGGATCTTACGCCCCTGGATTTTTTCTTGTGGGTTTATTTGAAATCGAAGGTCTATGTAGATAGGCCGCAAAATCTACAAGAGTTGAAAAATCGAATTAGGATCGAAATTAACAGAATTACTCCGGAAGTTATTCGCAATGTGCAAGAGGAATGTGTCCGTAGAGTTGCTTATTGTCAAGAGACTGGTGGATGGCATTTCGAACATATTATTTAACTGTTCTATTTTGTTGGATATAAAGTTATTCTCTTATTGAAATAAAATATTAATTTTTGTTCACCCTGTACAAAAAAAATCTAATTAATTATTATCATTGAATGCAGTATTGAAAGGCCTTTCAGATGAGGTATCACAAGACATCTATTTCAATTTAAAAAAATTACCGATCACGTCACCATGTCAAAACCGGTGACATAACCTCTTTAGAATATACATAAAAAATCGGCATTTTAAAATAAAAATCGACCTATTTCAGGATTTTTGTCAAAAGTACATGGCTTGCGAAATATCGAATTTGTTCCATAATTTTGACGCGCACTGTATATTGGTTAGTGTTAGATTGGGTAGGAAATTGAAATAACTTGTTATTTTCTACCTGACACCTGACCTGACACCTGACACCGCATCAAAATAGTAACTCCTGACTAAAAACAACATTAAACAATTGTTTCAGTTTAGAGATGATTCCAAACATTTCCTACCTTTCATTTCATGTGGTGTATTCTCCGGCCATTTATATTTTATGTTGCTGAAAAGCATGAATTAAAGAAATATACTCAACTATATTCAAAACTATATTTCGAAGGAGTATAATTTTCAAATAGATAACAAAACAAAAAAATTTACATATATAAAGTCCATCGCTGGGTTACACGATGTCTTCATATCCAGATTTACGAAGAAGTCAACCCATAGAACGTCTGTGGACCTCACCATCCTCCGCGTCCTCCCCATGCTCCGCGGCCTCCCCAACCGGCACCAGCTCCCCATCCAGCTCCAGCACCAGCTCCCCATCCAGCTCCTGCTCCCCAACCGGCACCTCCCCATCCACCAGCGACTGCAACTGGAGCAACTGCAACTGGGGCAATTCCAACAGCGATTCCTGAAGGGTGTGCCAAGGCAGAAGCAAGGGCCAACATAGCAACGACGGCGAAGAACAAGAATTTCATCTTGGAGTTTGTAGTTATTCAGACGTTCGAGTACGTTTGCTGGTGTGTGTTATTATTTCTTGGTATTTATAGATACATTTTCTCGAAAAATACTAACACTTTCATCTATATGTTGTTTATCAGGGATAAATACAATTTTTCTAAAATTATGTACATAGAATTCATATAAATCGCAAGAAATATTCAATGAAATATGCTAATTGTTCGTTGAAATACTGTTACGTTTATAACGTAGAAACTTTTTTGATGTAAATAATGTTATTTACATTTTCTGTGTAACTATTTCTCAATCTCTATTGAATTTCACAAATGTATTGCTTCCATGTCCATCATGTGTAGTTTTTTCAGAATTGAAACGATGAAGTATTTTATAACATCTTGTTCAATTGCGTTAAAATTTCCAGCAAACCAAAGAAAATAGGAATACAGGGTGATATAGAGGTTTTGAAGATAGTTTGAATATAGTGATGATGCTTGAATACACTTATTTTAACATTCCAATATCCAAATGATTTTTGGGTTTGCAGTAGGTACCATTGTTTCTCAGAATCAGTTCAGAACCTTGTTTCATTGAGATATGAAAGATTGGTCATTATAAACAGCATTGACTGTTATCAGAGGATCCTTTGAATTAACATCGAATTGGAAAATGCGCCTTCCAAATTTTACATAGATTCTCAAACTTTGTCTCAAAACTGGAAAATGTATTCGCTTTTTACAAGCTTTTATTTAGTTTCACCTGTCCCGATGTCTATCTGTGTGTCTGTCTGTCTGTAATCAAAGCTTGCAGGTTAAATTTGACTCACTTCTAATCGTCCGATTGATTTGAAATTTGGCAGGTGTACATAATTCCGGTGACAATTTTTGTGATAATGGTCTGATTTTATTCAAAATTGGTATATAGGGGTTTTCGGTGTCGGAGATTAAGATTTTTTTGTCAAAATTCAAAGATAAATTGGATAGAAATTACTAAACTAGTTATTTAACATCATCAATACTAAAAAATGAAGATTTTGAATCTGTTTCTCACAGAATAACCTAGATCAAATAATAAAGAAAATTTTTTTCTTTTTAGTGCATTTGTATAAAAGATTGTCTTTTTTTTTATAAGTTTTCAATTTTTTTATTTCGGAAAATAATCAGATTATTCGAAATATGATCCGATTATTTGTATTAACAAGATTAAGGAAGAAATCGAATATAAAAGTTCTCTTTGCAGTTTTGTTTAAAAACTATTTTTGTTGGATAGAGTTCTAGGAAATTTCATATCTACAATTTTTCATTATATAAATGACCATTTATCATTCTCAAGGTTTTTCAAATCATAAGGAAAAACGGAATCCTTATAAACTCACTAGGAGCAAACAAGTGATCTACGTATCCGTACATTTAAGGTTTTTCAATTTGCAGTTGTATTAAAAATTCAAATTTGGTATGCTGTCATACCTATAATATTTTTTGTTCTGCAGCTATACAGGATGTGCCAAAAGTCAATGGGTTCCATGGAATACTTTATTTATACAGTTTTCAACGGAATATTAATGTTGTTGGTTCAACTTTCTGGTATAACAAAAAAACTTTTTTTGCATATTCATAAAAATGGAATCCGAAAGTTGTAAATTTTTTGTTATAGTGTCAAAATGAACCAATTTTATAACTTTATTGAAGAACAATTATAAATATTACAACATTATAATATTTTAAAGTTCCAAAAAGAGGGAAAATTATTATATAAATAAAAAAAAATATACTACGTTTCCAAAACGAACGAAAAGTATAAAACTTTTTAACAAAAAATTAAACCGACGAAATACGGAACTGAAAAGTAAAAAATCAATTAAACCTTCTTAGTCTCAATAACTAAGCTCCTAAACTAATGTAAGTACTAATTTGAGTCGGCGCCAAACAAACAAGCAAATGAATTAGGTAAGGCGTAAGGCATCGAGTTGCCGGTGACATTCTGATAATTTTTTTGAAGTAATTAATGATCTTCGTTGATTGTTTGTTTGGCGCCGACTCAAAATTAATTACTTACATTAGTTTAGGAGCTCAGTTATTGAGACTAAGAAGGTTTATTTTATTTTTTACTTTTCAGTTCCGTATTTCGTCGGTTTAATTTTTTTTTTTGGAAAAATTACTACCTACTTTTTTTATTACTTCCAAATTACTTACTTACCCACTCACTTCAACTATTACCAGTAAAATAATATGATTATCTACTTTTACTATTTGTTGTAATATAAATTATTTTTGTTGTTCTGGTTATTTTATTTCATTACTTTGTATATCATTCCATCCTATCATGGAATATAATGATTGTGACGGATGTAGGAGAACAAAAAAATGACAATAGCGATCTGTCATTTTCAACTACATATGTGTGCCAATGTTCACAAGTGAAAAATCAATTATCCCCTATTTTTCTACCCGTAAGGGTGGATAACTCCATTCGAAATTCAAATATGATCAACTATGAGGTATGCCCTATCTAATAAAAGAAGAATAATCCAAATCGAAGAACCCAGTACAAAGTTATGCCTGATAGAATCGTTTAACGGACCAGAATTCAGAGGGTGAGTGTTCAAAATCCTCCATTTTGCTACCCTTAGGGGTAGATTTCATCTTTCAAATTCAAATGGGACCAACTTCGAAGTACACCATATCCACTGAAAAAAGAATTATTGGAATCGGACGTCTCAGTAAAAAGTTATGCGTGGTCATACATAAAAAAAAATACGGGTCGACGAGAGAACCTCCTTCTTTTTGGTTTCGTCGGTTAAAAATAATTTTTAATAACCCCATACAGATTGTCCTGAAAATTTTTGATTGTGAATTTTTTATTCCTATGAAAATTGAAAGATAAGTGCCATGTGAAGTGGAATGAATAGAAAAATCGAATTAAACGGTTTTCTTCACATAAAGGATTCAATATAAAATTGAACCAGAAAATGGTAGATCTCAGGTGAAAAACAACTACTTTCCTGGCAAATACCACGCAGAACATTGAATGATATTCACCTGAGAATCCATGCATACTTCCATATAATATCAATAGACATTGAATGCAAATGTTTCTTTCTGATAAGCTCGATTATGTTTAATTTATGTCGTGTTCACCTAACAATCCGCATACCGGTTTCAGGCTTCTTGGCCCTCATCAGTACGGAGTAGTCAACCAGCCAAAGGTCCAAAGAACTCTGGCTGAAGTGACACACAACGTAAACAAACCATCATCGATCTTGTAACACCTATAGGTACGCCGGAAAAGATAAACTTTAACTGGCGGTACCTAGTGATTTTGATTTTCAGGTGAATATCATTCAATGTTCTGCGTGGTATTTGCCAGGAAAGTAGTTGTTCTTCACCTGAGATCTACCATTTTCTGGTTCAATTTTATATTGAATCCTTTATGTGAATAAAACCGTTTAATTCGATTTTTCTACCTATGAAAATTGTTATACCTATTTACCAATACTATATAAATCTGTTCAATTGTTATTTTCTTGAGAAATTTAAACCTTTTGCAAAATTTGTACCGAACAGACAGTCACACAAACAGGCAGACAAGGAAGCGAGTTGATATTGCATTGTCATTCAGTTCTGAGCTATGGTCAATGTTTCAAGTCCATATTTCATCGGGAAGTTAGTTTAAAGTCGATTGACAAACAGACAGACAAGAAAGCGAGTTAATAAATACGTGGTGAAAATATTTCACAGTCCTTACATAGGAAGAATTTTCGAAAAAATACATTGAAAAGGCAAGATATTTTTTAGGATGAAACACATTTTTCCAATTTGATGTTACCTCAAAGTGTCCTCTAAAATCAACCGGTGTTTTTTGTTATCTGAATAGATTTGTATTCGATTTTAATAGCAAACCTCATTCAATTGAGCAATCGTCTTTATCTCCAATATAAGCGAATTCTCAATTTCCAAAATCATTGGTACTACGCAAACTCAAACATGTTTTTGATAATCATAAAAATGAACGCTGAGATCACTCTTGGTGAAATTAAGCGAATTCAAACAACACCACGATATCCCAACATTGAAACCTATATCGTCAGATACTTTGTTATCACCCAGTATTTCCTGTGAAAACAACAAAAATGAACATGACAAGACAAAATATTCATCTAGACTATAAATCAAATGTTTCATTGTTTCAAATCGGAAAAAACCGTACATGATGTGACAAAGGAATAATGCTCATGAAAAATATATGGTGCTTTGAGAAATATTACCTTGCGAAAGTTCAACGAAGAATTAACATATTTCATTGAATATCTTAATCGAATTTATTAATTATATCTACCTAACTTAAAAATGGTACACTTATCCCTGAGAAACAACATTTAGATGAATGTGGTAAGCCATTTTTGCGAAAATGTATCTATAAATACCGAGCAATAACAACACACAGCATCAAACGTACTCGAACGTCTGAATAACAACAAACTCCAAGATGAAATTCTTGTTCTTCGCTGTCGTTGCCATGTTGGCTTTTGCTTCTGCCTTGGCACACCCTTCAGGAATCGCTGTTGGAATTGCCCCAGTTGCAGTTGCTCCAGTTGCAGTCGCTGGTGGATGGGGAGGTGCCGGTTGGGGAGCAGGAGCTGGATGGGGACCTGTTGTTGAAGCTGGATGGGGAGCTGGTGCCGGTTGGGGAGGCCGTGGAGCATGGGGAGTACGCGGAGGATGGTGAGGTCCACAGACGTTCTATGGGTCGCATTCTTCGTGAATCTGGATATGAATACATCGGGTAACCCAGCGATGGACTTCATATATGAATTTTTTTTTTTTGTTATCTGTTCGAAAATTATACTCCTTTGAAAATACAGTTTTGAATTTAGTTGAGCGTATTTCTTCATTTCACGCTTTTCAGAAACATTTGAGGATTATTGTTTGATTGGTACACAATTCCTTATAGAAACTGCCAAATGTTCCACATTACGAAATTTGAATTGTTTGTAAAATGCTGTTCAAGGAACCTTAAAAAAGAATCCACATGGCGTTAGGTCTGGTGACATAGCAGGCAAAGGGTTACTCCACCAAACCCATTGTTTAACCCTTCCAACTTCATACGTAGAATGAATGGAAGCTCCTTTTTGCTGGAAGAATAAACTGAAGACAATAGGTGGTCAACAAATGGGGTTAATTCTGTTTGAATACCCTTCGCTATTCATTTTGAGTTTTGAGTTTATTCTGAGTAAGAAGGGAACAACATTTCTCAAGGAACAAGCTGTTGGATATAAGCAAAAAAATCCAAAACATTCAACACTGAAAATACACAAATATTTTTACAAGAAGCCCAAGATGAAGATTATCTCTTCAAAAAATTATCTCTTTAAATTCATTTTATGCACGAAATACAATTTTCTTCCATCGATTATTATTCCATATATCCAATACTTCTAGAGTTATAGCTCAAAATATGAAAATGCGACAGTTTTTCGGATTTTTTTCATTTTTAGCCTTAAATTCCTGAATGCAGAATTTTAGCTGTTTTGAAATTTTTGTTATTTTTATTGATTGGATTATGAATTTGGTTTCAAACTCCACTGTGTTATGTGCGAAACTTGCTAGCTTTCGCAGGTGAGGAAATGAAACTAATCAAGAACGAGAAATGCGAAGTGTTGGATATTTTTACTTCAAACAGCATACTTCCTGGCGTAAAGTTCCCATTAGTCGAGGCTTTCATTCGTTTCAAGCATTTTCTGTTTAATTAAGAAATAATTTCCTCCCGCCCCAGAAATGCTATCGACATCAAAATACACTAGCGATAAATCTGTTTTTCCACATTCGGGTTATTAGCTTCGGAAAGTGTTAATCTAGGCTTCAAATTAATTGTGACAAATGGAAAACCTTTTCCAACTGCCATATATGCCATCGCGTGACCAATTATCACTTCCTGCAGGGCGTTCCCATTATATTTTCCTCGCTGCTTCAACTTTCGAATCGGAAAATGCACGCGGTGTGTCGAATAAACAGGAAAATGGAAATTAATCGGTAGTAAACTAGAAACGTGGAAAGATGGTGGAGGGTAAACGAGGAGAATTGCTACGCAGAGCAAAGCAATCTCGAGTTTTTAATGTTACATTCGAAGTGAGGCTCGATCGTATAAATCGTATGAATTTTTATTTGTGTGAGACGGAGAGTTATAGCGGTCATCTAAAAAATGACCAAGTGTGAGTTGAACGCACGTGTCAAGGGTTCCGTACCATTATTTTATTTACGTCACAGTTTCCTCTCGGGAATCAAACGGTGAACATGGTTGGTCTACATTCCACAATCCTTCCATTCAAAGGACCCGACATAACCTCATAAAATTCAGGATTTGGTGATCTACGATTTTTTTTTAATATTCATTTTCGCAAATGTAGAGTTTATGAGCATGCTTTGAAAATAATGCAAAATGACGTTCACGATTTTTTCTCATCTATTGGCAACCTGTCAAATTTGACATTTTTTCAAAAAAAAATACAAAAAGTTAAGTTATTTCTCAATATTTGAGGGTATTCACCAAAAAAACGAAATCCTCCGATCGCCTTCAGGTTAGAAGCAGAATGTAGAAAACATCATGGAGATTCCAAAAATATGTACTTCGGTAGTGTATGAACCATTCATTCCAAATTTAGATCATTTATGGATATTTCATTTCAAATATAGGTAGTGTATGGATCCTTTATTTTAGTTTCAGTTAGAAATGGGTCGTATCTCAAGAACGAAAAGAGTTAGAGTAATTCCGCGAACGGCATTCGATTCAGAATGGTTGATTTAGTATATGCTCATAATTACAAGACGTTTCTGGAAAAAAAAAAGATTTTTCGAAAAAATCACACAGGGGTATACCCCTGAAATTCACTAAAAAACGAAATCGTCCGATCGCCTTCAGGTTAGAAGCAGAATGTCCAAAACATCATGGAGATTCCAAAAATATGTACTTGAGTAGTATATGAACCATTCATTCCAAATTTAGATAATTTATGGATATTTCATTTCAACTATAGGTAGTGTATGGATCCTTCATTGTAGTTTTAGTTGGAAATGGGTCGTACCTCAAGAACGAAAAGAGTTAGAGTCATTCCGTGAACGGCATTCGTATATGCTCATAATTAAGGCGATTCCCTGAAAAAAAAAAAGATTTCTCGAAAAAATCCGAGGTATTTCTGTCTGATCAAATGCGTCAGTGCAAGTAACCGGAATAATATGTTCCGACAGTCACGTCACTATTCCATTCGATTGCTCTTATAATTTTTCCAGAAAGAGAATTTTTGTATAAAACTCCATTATATCGAGACACTCAAAGGCATTGAATGGAAACGATTTCAGACAAAACCGCTTCCTGGAATACCCAATTGGCAAGAAACTTTCTGTGAAGTTTTATCATACATTCTGGATTTAGGTTCCGACTAAAGCAGATTGGACCGAGACGAAAATTTATTAACTGAGAGAGATTTATAGTCTTATCGCTTTTTTTCCTGGAAATATCACGTTGCTCTCTAGCCCCACAAAACAAGGAAGTCTCATAATGATATACTGGGGACCCGTGGGAGAGTTGCATCCGTTTCAGCATGAAAAAGACCCCCCACATTTTTACGCGAAACTTATGCAACACTGATTCTGAAGACTCTTCAGTTCTTCGTCAACTTTATAGAGAGTGTATCTGCCGTTCGTTGTTTTGCACCCGAACAAGAATTTTCTCATTGTTTAAAGTTGATGTGTATTTTCACAAAATGTTTTCAATTTTTTTATAATATATTTCGGGATACGGATGAAATTTCAATTTGTTATACAGCTTTATAAGTGACATGTGTTTTAATATGTCTATGTGTTTATACACTTGATCGTGATTTATTGTATTATCGTATTCTTGTAGAATGACCTTAAGAATATTCTATTATCTATTACTCTCTTACTAGTTTCAGTTTGGATCTTTATGATTCTTTTTTTCATAAATCACACAATCTCAAATCCTTAACCCTCAGTATAATATTAACCACCCACAAGCTGAAACTGTCAGCTTCTGTGGTTATCTCGTTTATTCATGTTTTTTTACGGTGAATCTTTTTTATTGATATGTTATGTATCTTTTTTGGTGAATAAACTTTATTATTATTATAATTATTTGTTTCAATTACCGAATCAAATTTCTATAATAATTGAACAGAAGATAGATTGAGTAGGATAGCGGCCGTTGAATATGATTTTTGGATAATTTGTTGGCGGAAATTCAGTCGGAATATTGAAAAAACCCAATTGCTAAATTGTCGACATTTCGAAACGTTATTGTTTTATCTTCAGGACTCTGAAGTATAACAGAAATATATATGTTAAAATGGAATTTTGGAATGGAGTATAATGTCACGCCCTACCTTGGGAGACCCTGTGAAACCCTGGCCCCCTAACTGTTTAGGGTGCCCACTAATTATCTTGCTTGGCTTGCGAGAGGTTAAAACATATTACATCTGTGATTGTGACCACCCTGGTATAGTGAAATAAAAAAAGTGAAGTGAAAACTATTAGGGTTTATTAAAAATTATAAAAAGGTAAAAATTAACACAATGGTGAATACAAAAATAGTGAAGTGAACAATGGGGCTACGTACCAAAAAACAAATCAATAAAAGTAACACTTACATTATAATAACAACCCAGAGAAGGAGATGTGTCATCATGGACTAGCAGCATAAACAGGCACAATAAAAAAGAAGCGAGCCAAAAACAATGATTTCAATTTATATTAAAAATATCGTTGAGTCATGATTTATTGCGCTTCCTATTGCAGAATCAGCGCTCTTGCCATTCAGTACTCAGGAATTGAATTGTAATCCGACTCCTGTTAATGAACGGCGATGAACTCTGAATATGCAGGAAATACTGTATTTCAATAAATGTGATACTGAATGATGAATTACTAATAAATAAAATGAACTATGGAATTTTCAACTCTGGGCCTAATCATGTTTAAATTTAATTCTGAATTTTGAAAAGAAATGATTGCTATATTTATATCGAGTGATATTTTTCATACTTGACAATAAGATACAATACGTAAAATAACGATCGTCGAAAAAACCTCGACAATATACAGACAACTAACATTGATAATATAATTACTTACTTATTTTTTGTTTTGTTCATGAGCCGGTGAGCTATTGAAATACAACACTCTGTGTTTACACTTTCATTGCCAATGTTTCGGCGAAAAATTCTCGCCTTCTTCAGGGCTATAATATAAAAAAGAAATTGCAACACTATATGCCATGACAGGCACCACACATTGAATATGTTACATGTACAACAAATAGCATAGAAATATATACTGGAAAAACTCTTTAATAAAAATTTACCGACGAAAAAATCAACTGAAAAGCAAAGAATCAAATAAACCTTTTTAGTCTTAATGATAATTGAGCTCCTAAACTAATGTGAGTAACTAATTTTGAGTCGGCGCCAAACAAACAATTATCGAAGATCATTATATTACTTTGAAGAAGTAATCAAAAAATTAGTTACTCACATTAGTTTAGGAGCTCAATTATCATTAAGACTGAAAAGGTTTATTTTATTTTTTGCTTTTCAGTTGATTTTTTCGTCGGTTTAATTTTTTGTTGAAAACTTTATATTTTTCAATTTTATGTGGCTGAAATCTACTAATTACCACCTACTTAATTTTTTATTACTTCCAAAATACTTACTTACCTAGCTTACTTCAACTATTAACTGATAAATAATATGATTATCCAGATTGATTTGTTGAAAATATAAACAGGATGTTCATAAAATCTTTCTATCATGATTCCCTTTTCAACATGATTATCTACTTGAACTATTTATTGTTATATAATATAAATTATTTTTGAAAGTTCTGGTTAGATGATTTTATCACTTTGTATATAATTCCATCCTTTCATAGAATGTAATTATTGTGACGGATGTAGGAGGATCTGTCAATGTCAACTACATATGTGTGCCAATGTTCACAAGTGAAAAATCAATCATCCCCTATTTTTATACCCTATCTAATAAAAAAAAGAATCATCCAAATCGGAAAACCCACTACCAAGTTATGTCTGATAGAATCGGTTAACGGACCAAAATTCAGAGGGTGAACAATCAATATCCTCCATTTTGCTACCCTTAGGACTGGATTTTTTGTTCAAATTCAAATGGGACCAACTGCTAAGTACACCCCAACCAATGAAAAAAGAATCATCGGAATCGGACTATGCGTGATAATACATTAAAAAAATATACGCGTCGACTAGAGAACCTCCTCCTTTTTGATTACGTCGGATAAAAACACGTTCAGATTCTCCAATAAGTAATTTCAGTATTGGTATTTACATTTGAGGTGAGTAGACTTATTGGAGAAACTATACATTTGGATTGTTTTCTGGTATATGTTCAATGTTATTTGTTATACATGTATCATATTCAATGGCATATAGTATTTTTAGAATTTTTCGCCTCAACGTAGGCATTAAAGTGTAAACCAGAGTATTTCAATAGTCCACCTGCTCATGAACAAAACAAAAAATAAATAGAAATTCTTAAGGTGGCTCTCCGGGTTCAAAAGTGGTAATATAAATAATTGCACAGGTTCACGAATGACGTCGATACGTACACAATGAAATGCACAAACTAAACTGGTGATGAATCGTTTCTTTGTAATGTAGAAGAGACTAATGAGAAAGATTAGAATACTTGGAAAAAGTCATCTGTTAATGGTTCACAATTTGTGTTTGATTTTTCTATTAGGTTAAAATACGAGGTCTTTAGATTTTCAATATCAGATCAGATATCAGACACAAAGAAAAATGTGTTAAAAAAAGATCTGATATCGAAAATCTAAACATCCCTACAATAAACCTGATAGAAAAAATCAAACACTTATTGTAAATCATGATGACTTTTTTTAATTCTCCTAATCTTTCTCATTATTTTTTTTTACATTACATTGTGTATGTATCGAAGTCTTTCGTGAACCTGTGCATGTATTTATATTTTATGTCTAAATTATTTTACATTACCACTTTTGAACTCGGAGAGCCACCTTAAATGTAAGTAATTATATTATCAAAGTTAGTTTTCTGTATATGATCCGATGATTTTTCCTTTTTAACGATCGTTATTTTACGTATTGTATCTTATTCTATCAATACTTCATTCGAAAACTCCATTTGAACATATATGTTTTTGTTCTTATACTTCAGAGTCCTGAAGATGAAACAATAGAGTTTCAAAACGTCGACAATTCAGCGATTGGTTTTCTTCAATATTCCGACCGAAATCCCGCCAACAAACTATCCAAAAAGAAGATAGATTGTTTTCCACATTATTAACTTTTGTATCTGTATGTATGTGTGTATGTGAAATTTCGTATTCAGACTTGCTACAAATGTATCATATATTACATAAAGTGGTCAATAAAAATTCAAAATTCTGAATCGGAGTAATTTCATTTATATTTTGTATTGTTCCAGGTGCATGGGGGGCGATGGGAACTGGCACCGGGCTTGAGGGGGGGCTACGTAGGCGAATGCCGCTGAGACGCGTCGGCCGTGCCGGACTGGGTGGTGGTGCCTCAGGGCTCGGCGGCAGGGCCATGCGCTACTACCGCCTCTGGATCTACACATGCAATACGGCTTTACTGGCGGGTAAGCAGCAGCTCTAGCGGACATACTTACAACAGTTCGGGCAAAATCTGTCATTTTTCCCATGTAAATTCCCATAAAAAAATCTAAGGTCCAACTTGGTATTTTTACAATTTACCTGTTTCGACCTTTATGAGACCATCATCAGGTTCTCGACGTTTAGAATCTTCATCAGGTTGAATAATCCTCAGTTACACCTTTAAGAGACTATCATCAGGTTCTCAACGGCTCGAAACATCTTCAGTTCAACGTTATTAGATCTTCATCAGTTTCTTTACGTTTCGAGTCATCATCGTACTCGGCGTTTCGTAATCATCATTAGATCCTCGACGTTGCGAATCATCATCATGTTCTTGAAGTTGCTAGACATATTCAGGTAGGAGAAATGTATGGAGTGTTTCTTTCTGTCACTACGTACCGCCGGTTGAAAGTTATCTTTTCCGGAGTTCCTAAAGATGTTAAAGGCTTGATGGTGATTTTGTTCATGTTGTGTCTCGCTTCGACCAGAGCTCTCCGGATCTCTGGCTGGGACTACTCCGTACTGATGAGGGCCGAAAAGCCTGAAACCGGTATGCGGATTGTTAGGCGGACCCCACATAAATTAAACATAATCGAGCTTATCAGAAAGAAACATTTGCAATCAATTTCTATTTATATGGAAGTTTGCTTGGATTTTCAGGTGAATATCTTTCAACGTTCTGCGTGGGTTTTGCTAGGAAAGTAGTTGTTTTTCGCCTGTGGTCTACCAATTTTGTTTCAATTCATATTGAATATTTTATGAAGATGACTTTGTGCACTTTATTTCTTATTTTATTCCACTTCACTTATATATGCTAGTCGGGCAACTCAGCCACTCCTACTGAGAAGGAATCTTTTATTTAGAATCCTATCGAGGTAGGAGAAATGTATGGAGTGTTTCTTTCTGTCACTACGTACCGCCGGTTGAAAGTTATCTTTTCCGGCATTCCTAAAGATGTTATAGGCTTGATGGTGATTTTGTTTATGTTGTGTCTCGCTTCGGCCAGAGCTCTCCGGATCTCTGACTGGTGACTACTCCGTACTGATGAGGGCCAAAAAGCCTGAAACCGGTATGCGGATTGTTAGGCGGACCCGGCATAAATTGAACATAATCGAGCTTATCAGAAAGAAACATTTGCAATCAATTTCCATTCATATGGAAGTTTGCATGGATTTTCAGGTGAATATCATTCAACGTTCAGCGTGTTATTTCCTAGGAAAGTAGTTGTTTTTCGCCTGTGGTCTACCAATTTTGTTTCAATTTATATTGAATCTTTTGTGAAGATGACTTTGTGCACTTTATTTCTTTATCATATTCAGTGTGTTTACATAATATCATTCAGGCTCGACAAGGTGACATCACAGTACTATCACTATTTTACCTAGAGAATTGGATTTTTCCCTAGATTTGAGGATTTTTTACGTAGGTTGAGTTGTTTGAATATGAGATTAGTTGTCTCATGGATATTTCTCCAGATCTACTGAATTTTGAACGTTAACCTGATGGAATCTGAAGATTATTCAAAACGCCAATAACCTGATGATGATTTGAAACGTCGAGAACCTGATGATGGTCTTATGGAGGTCGAAACAAGTAAATGGTCGCAAAATTACCACGTTGGACCTTAGATTTTCATAAGGGAATTTACATGGGAAAATGACTGATTTGGCCCCGAACTGTTGTAGGTATATCTACTCATACATGCAAACAAACATACAGATCGGCTATAGAATCTCATTTTTCGAAATCAATTGGAAATATGATGATTTTTTAGGTGCCATAGCGTTCGGTGGGGCTGCCGCCAGGACCGTTCTCTTCGACTACCGCAGGTCGCTCATACCTTCGCTCACCCTCTATCAGCCTTCCTTCTTGTACGTCTACCTCGCGTTGGTGACGCAAGGGGGCGCCATCCAGGTGCTGGGGTGCATGGCGGCGCTGCGTCTTTCCGAGAAGTTGCTCAACGCCTACTGGCTCCTTCTGCTGGTGCTGCTCTTCGGCGACGTAGTGCTGGGCGCTTTTTGGGCGTTCCGCTTCGAGAAGATCTGTCTGGAGCTGAAGCCGGCTCTGCGGATTCGCTTTCAACAAGAGTTCGGCAGCGATGAAGATTTCACGGAAGTGTGGAATAGGTGAGTGAATGGGAAAGTATGTATGTGCATTAGGGTGTCCGTTATTTACCAAGTTGTTTTTTTTTCTGCAGTGCCCCCTACATTTTTTTGTTTATGGTCTAAAAAAATTTCAGACCAAAAATAGCTCTTGATTTCCATATTGAACCTTGCCCCTAAGACATAGGATTTTGCTACTCTTTAGATTGGAGTTTTTTTTCTGAACTGAAGACAACGTAATAAGAGATACATATTCTTGCAGGAATTTGAACGCTCTACAAAAAAGGTATCCCATAATTTTTTCATAACTTCACTCTCTTGAAAGTTATTTGGAGCTAAATTTTCAATTTTTTTACTTTTGCAGCAAAATTATTATTATTTAGGTGAAACTTTGTTGTTTATTTCCAAAAATATCTACTTCTGATGGTCCTGTGATTGAAAATTGAGAACAGAATTAAAAAAGAGATGGGATCAAATAAAAAATTTTATTTCTGAGTAATAAACATCATGTAGTTCATTAAACTTTCTTTAGTTACATTTGGGATTTTTTTATACTCGCTCACAATTTGAATCGCGTTTAATATATTCTTCAATCAATTTTTCAGCTCCTCCTGCAGTGGGTATCATTGACTATTCTCAGATGTTTGAAAATTTATAATCCTCTTGAATATTCTGGATTGTCCTACCATCTTCCAAAAAATTTGAGAGAATTAGAATTTATAAAATAATTGTTTTTATGTAAAAACCACTTGAAATTATCTAAATTGGAAATAAAGCGTTTAGGAATGTCAAATTGATCATCATTACTTAATTTGAAAGCTTTAACCATTTTTTGCTACACTAAAAGATACATTTTTATCAAAAAACGACAAGGCCGCTGCTTCAGGACACGAATACCATAAAAGGTTCCCAAATTTCTCTAATTCTTTATCGATCGTTCTATTTTGATGAAGTTTTCATGAATTCATGTAACATATACAAAAACAATGAATAATGAAATTTCCACAAGACTTTTTCCATCTTCTTTAGTTAATTCAAAACTGTTTCGGAAAATATAAATTTTCAAACAATAAATTGCTTTGGATCGAGGTGATGAATGCCCCAAGTTTATAAAATTTGATTTTTCAGAATCCATTGTGCCTAGAAATTTTTATAATTCTAAGACTTCTCGATAATCATCACGAGGTTAGTATCCATAAACTCATCAATTTTTTAGGAAAATGTTTCCAATGTATTATTTTGTATTACAGATCTGTATTTTTGTTTATCAATAGAATTCCACTGACTTTGAAAATATGAACAGGATGTTCATAAAATCAGATGTGGAATCATCTGCGACTGAAAGATAAACTTTAGTCTTTAATATCTCTCCCAAAGAAATGTTTCTGACTTTTTTCCATCTTTGCAAAGTGAGATTGCTTCTAGAAAATGTGTTTCCTATTTCTTCCGGTCTTCCTGATGATCGTGGAATCCACAATGTTCTGCAGAGATACTTTGTATAAAAATCAAATGGGCTAAAAGCGTGAATAAAAAATTAGTGTGTTGGTAGAAATGTTTCCGAAAGCAATTTCCACTTTTATAAAATTTATTGGAAGCGTAAGAAAATTTATAAAATGCTGTAGAAATTGATTAGTTGTGTGGAAATTAATAAAGTCCCAAAAATGATTAAAATTAGAACTAGATGTCATGTAAAACATTTTTCAGTTTTCAAATTGTTTTCTCAATTTTCTATCAGAGAACCATCAGAATTAGATATTTTTAGATATAAACAACAAAGTTTCATCTAAATAATAATATTTTGCTGTGAAAGTAGAAAAATCTGAAAATTTAGGATGCGCTCAACTTTAACTCCGAATAACTTTTGAAAGAGTGAAGTTAGGAAAAAATCACAGGACACCTTTTTTGTAGAGGTTTTAATTTCCTACATCAACATGTATCTCTCATTACTTTATCTTCAGGTGTTCAAGAAAAAAAAATGTAAAAAGTGTTGAAACCCCATGTTATTCAATTGGAGAATGTATCGTCTTAGGGGCAAGGTTTAATATGAAAATTGAGTGCTTTTTTGGTCTGATATTTCTTTTTAGACCATATACTGAAAATTCAGGGGGCGCTGAAGAAAAAAAAACAACTTGGTAAATAACGGACACTCTAATGTGCATCAACCCTATTTTATCCAATAATCAGCCTTAGTTATTCGATAAGTATTTTGACGCCACCGTAAATTTCCAGAAGATCGCTGAGTCAGGATGGAAGTTGAGCTCTCCACTCCCTCCAACCTAACCCATCAATTTGATCTCAGGAGTCTGTGGCGCGTACTAATTTTATATTCAACACCAGTTTCACTAACTTAATGTTAACAATGTCTCTGTGTATCTTAATAGATGGAATCTCACTCTGATCTGACAAAAAAGCTTTGATGTTGGCAAACAGCCGAAAGAGCTCAGCTTTGGAAATAAAACTTTATACACTCTAAATACATTTTCTCTAACCTCCCTTGAAACCTGAGTATATACGCCTTGCAAGTCTCATGCTCATTTAATGAAAGTGCCTGAAAGGCCCTAATGCATCAAACAACTAAAAGGAAAAACATAGAGTGTCAACAGCTATGGTGTGCCTCAAGGAAGTGTTTACGTCCCCTTTTATTATATGTAAATGATGTGGGTTCTGTTTTGACAAAATGTACAATTCATCTTTTCGCAGATGAGTTTCCTGCGAAAAATCGTTACAAGTCAACTTAAAATATGAGCGATGTCATTCTGAGAAAGATGTATTTTTCTGTTTTTTCCGCCGACAAAAATTTCCTTTTTTTAACAAAACCAAATAAATTATTTTGGCAATAGCTCAAAAACTGCTGATTATAGATAAAACAGATTCTTGAAGAGGAGGAAATTTCCGGAACTCTATCTCAATTATTTATCATTTTCATTCAACGTTGAAAATAGGGCTCCGCGCGGGCGTTAATATTTCATTTATCAGAACACCGATTTTATTTTTCGATCTAGAGAGCCATGAACTCCCCAAAATTATTCCAAATAATCAAAATGATGCTATACTATCGCATTTTCGATTAAAATATTTTTGTGGTTCGAAAGACGTGACGTAAAAATAAAACAAAAAGTTTTTTTTATTCGAAACGCCATTTTTTCAAATGCCCACCACCAACATCCAAACATTTTCGAGCTCGTTTCGCGGTATTTCGAATAGCATTGTTCAATTGTTAGGGCGTTATACTTTGAATGGCTTGTCTAACTCGTGATTGTAGTTCATTGCGGGTTAGTTCATTGCGGGTCGTTGGGTATGTTTTGTAAACGATATTTTTCGAATGACCACAGATAACAAAAATCTAAAGGGGTTAAGTCAGGTGATCTTGCAGGCCACCAAACAGGACCATGTGTTTGGATCCACATTTCCCCAAATCGGTCACTATCCTACTATTGTGCGTAGGTGCACCAACCTGCTGAAAAAACAGTCCAGATTCAGCGGTAAATCTTCAATTTCATTTCTGAGGAAACTTAGGTATCCGCCACTATTCAAAGATCCATCAAATATTATGGGACCAATTATTCGATCTCCAAATACTCCTAGCCATACATTGAAACCAAAACATTCTTGGAAATTCCCTGCATGAATAAATGCTGATTCTTTTGCGTCCAATATCGAGTATTTTGTTTGTTAAATAAACCAAGACTGGTGAATCTTGACTCATCGGAGAATACAATTGTTTTCAGAAATTTATAATTTGGCTGTACATTATTGCGTATGGTGGGTACTGCAATATTCCATCCTTCTTATACTATCGTCTTCGTACAAATGTTGATGTATTTGACTTTTTTAAGATCGATACTTATGGTTTTTCAAAATTCTTCTGACACTTTCACGACTGGTATCCAACTCGGAAGCGATCTCCCTAAGAGATGATGTTTCATCGATTTCCACTCTCATGAGAACATTTATCTCCATATCTCCGGAAAGAATATTATGTTCATTACCAACATTATTATCAGGCTCTCTTCTGAACAGCTCTTCAAGACTCTTGAAGTAATTTCGAGCCGGACATTGTCGTTCGGGGTATCGTTCCGATTACTGCTGTTGAGCAACACCTGCATTTTACATGTACACGAGCATGCGCACTCGGATACATTGAACGGTCAGGTAGCGTGCAGCTGCTATGTTGTGTCCTGTTCTATCACACGGACCTCGGACGCTCTACTTTCTCTCTCGCACCTATCAAATAGCTAAAATTCTAAGACTTTATAGCTTGGCAATAATATTTTATGTACGATTTTTTGCAGGCAAGCCTATACGATTGGTTTTGTAATTAAATTATCTTACCTATGATATCAATTTCGATTGGTTAATAGATCGGTGTAGTTACCTATATTGACTCACCTGTTCACATCTGCTTGCCAGGTAGCCATGCACAGAAATAAGTAGGCAAGCCTTCCTAGGCATATTCTGAGTGTTAAAAACTATCAGTTGATATGAAACTCATTCGGTTATCAAAAGAGTGAAGGTGATGAAAGAAAACTGATTAAAATTAATTCAATTAAAAATAGCTATGAACACTTTTCGATAGGCAAGTTATCATAGGCATATTTGTTTATAAATTATATTTGATAAAAAATATGTCTCATCGAGTTATCAGATCGGTGAAGGTCGATCTCCCACCGGCTCTTAGATATAGAATGTATTCAGTGACTAACTGACAATTTCAGATTATCGAAACGTCAAAATGTGATTTGTGTTCCATAGCCACCTTGATAAATTATTGTTATTGAACCGAGAAGATACTTAAACTTTTTTCAACTACATCATTGTGTTCGTATTGGTTATACACAAAAAGAGTTCATATGGATGGATACCCCATCGATGGTACTTTCGAATGACGTCAGAGTACCATTATGGTATCATTTAAGAAAATGGAGTTTCGAGTAAAAAAACGTTTTGTTTTACTTTTTTGATACTAATTTCGAACCACAATACTATTTTAATCGAAAATGCGATAGTGTAGCAGTATTTTGATCATTTGGAATAATTTAAGGGAGTTCATGGCTCTCTAGATCAAAAAATAAAGTGGGTGTTCTGACAAATGAAATATCAACTATAAGGTATCATTAGATTCAGATAATTACGAAGATTTCAAAATTGTAATAATATACAGGGTGTCCCATTTTAAAGTCGAAAGTTGATGTCATTTCCGGAAAAACCGGAAGTTGATTTTTTCTAGTGAGCATATTGAATGTTCCAAATTTCAGAAATATAGCTAGAGAAATAAAGGAGAAAGGGGGATGTACCATGAGTCTTTGTCACACGGTATAACCTCTTTATTGGTCAGTGTACCCGATGCTCAACTTTGACGGTCTTAATGGGTTGCACTGATCGAATTATACAGTGCGGTCCATAAGTATGGAATAAATTCATTTTTAGCGTTATGTATTTGTTTAAAAAAACCTCAAACAGGTCGATTTCTATTGTCAATTTAACAATTTACAGTATGAAAATATAACTCCCTTGCACCCCCTCTGAATTATGAGCACCCCCTCAAAAAAAATTATGGGGAGGAGGGTCGTGTTGCACTTTGTTCGAAAGGGATTTTCATTCTCTATTCAGCAATATTAAGTTTTTCAAATTTGCTGCAATCATAACTGAGAAAATTTATTTTGAAAATGTAAAATTTTGATATTTCACGTAGAATGAAGGGAATAATGTTACATAATGTTTAGGAAGTATTTTTCAATTTATTTCACAATTAAATTAAATGTTCAAAAAGCAGGTCGATCTTGTAATTCTTGTACAACATTTTGCAGGATCTCAGGGGTTATGTTGTTGATTTCTTCCGTTATCCTAACTTTTAAAATCTGCGATATTCTCTGGTCTATTGAAATATATTTTTGATTTTAAATAACTCTATAAGAAATAATCAGGTATTTTCTTATCTGTTTTGCTAAACGTCAGGAACAATTATTCACAAAACCCACATAAATAATGTAATGTCAATCTAGTAGACTATTGTTATTTTGATATTTATAAGTTGCTGACACACGTCAGTGTATTGAAAAATATTTATGTGTGTATTTGATTTAACTATGGCTCATTTATATAAAACTCAAAAATATACATTTTAATTATGATTGGATGCGGTAATAAAAAAAGAACTCAAAAGGAAGTTTGTGAAATGTTCAGTAATAAATACCCTGGTCAACACGTCTCACAGTCTACAGTTAGAAAAATAGAAACAAAATTTCGTGAAACTGGACATGTAAAAACTATTCAAAAACCAGGTGGTAATGTTAAATTGGATGAGGAAAAAAGTTAAATGTACTCTTAGCGATTGAGGAAAATCCGCATATGACAAGTAGGCAACATTCCGCCGACAATGATGAAAGGTAAATCATGATATTAAGAGCTTTACATAAAGAAAAAGACCATTCTTATAAAGTTCAGTTGGTTAAATGAGGATGATCCTGATAGGAGTCATCAATTCTGTGAACTGATGATGGACAGAATAGAAGCAGATTTGCAGTTCATAAACAAAATTGCTTTTTCTGATGAAGCTACTGTTCATTTAAATGGAACGGTTAATAGACAAAACTGTAGTTATTGGAGCAGAGAAAATCCTCATTGGATGTGGCTCACACAGAATATCCTAAAAAAGTAAACGTTTGGGCTGGTATCATTAACAACAAAATTATTGGCCCTTATTTTTTTTAAGGCACAGTTAATGGTGAAGTTTATCTAGATTTTTTTATGAACTTTTTACAGCCTACATTAAAAACACTTTTTCCTGGTCCAAATGCAATGAATAGATCAATTTGGTAGCAACAAGACGGAGCTCCACCGCATTGCAAACATATTGTTAGAGATAATTTGAACGAAGTTTTTCCCAGTAGGTGGATTGGAAGACGTGGAACGATTGAATGGCCCCCTAGATCCCCCGATTTGACTCCTCTCGATTACTTCTTATGGGGTTATTTAAAATCAAAGGTATATTTCAATAGACCAGACAATATTGCAGATTTAAAAGTTAAGAACATAACCCTCAGGTCCTACAAAATGTTGTACGAGAATTCCAAGATCGACTTGTTTATTGTCAAGAAGTGTATGGTGGTCATTTTTAAAATTCAATTTAATTGTAAAATAAATTGAAAAATACTTCTTAAACATTATATGACATTATTTCCTTCATTCTACGTAAGGTATACAAATTTTACATTTTCAAAATAAATTCATCCAATTCTAAATTCACCTAATAACAATAACATGAATAGAATAACTTATAAAAGTTTATCTCATATTCAACATCTGACTCCAAAATTGATTAAAGTCATCAATAACAAAAATATAAAAATAGCAAAAACAAATATAAAAACAATTCCCAATATCCATACTAAATTGAAAACACCAATTCCAAAGAAATTCCAATCAAATATTGTTTATAAAATACCATGTATTGATTGTGATGAAGTTTACATTGGTCAATCAAAACAATTATTTGAATATAGAATCACAGGCCACAAAAGTGAATGTAGGAAGTTTATAAGATCTTGTGCGCTATCCATTCATTCTATTGACGAGGATCATCGTATCGATTACAATAATTCCGAAATTTTTGATTTTGAAAATGTCTTATCTAAAACACTTTTTTTAGAAATGGTACATATCAACAAAAATAAAAATAACATCATTAATAAACGAACAGATATTGATGATCTGAGCTCTATATACACTTATATTTTTCACAAACAAAATGAACTGCATTCAAATAATAATCTTCTTTAATAAAAATTTCCATCTGTATATATATTTTGACATTTTGTAAAAAGTCATTTGACACTGTCTTACAATTTTTCCTTCATGAAAGAAACTTCTAATGTAACCCTTTGTAACCCTTTGTAACTAATTTTTAATATTTTCATGTTAGTGAGTATATGTATTAATAATATTATTCTGATATTAATCACTCATATTGTAGAGAAGTCTTGATGAAGATAATAAACATTATTGAAAGCTTGACTGAAAAAACGAAGAATTCAAATATCTTTTCACCAAAGAAAAACTTACATTAAATTTGACAGGGATATCAATGAAGTACTAAACCATTTCTGGAACATTTTTTATGGTGTTTTGAGATTTCACATCCAAAACGGAAAATAAAAATATCTAACAACAGGGCTGAGGATATAAACATAAAATATTCTAAAGAAACTCTTGAGTTGAGTAATAAAGTTAGAGAATTAAACTGGCTTCGTAAACTCTCAAATGATGATAGGATACACTCGAAATACAAAACCATGAAAAATACTCTGAACAACCAAATTCAAACGGAGAGAACTAATCACTACTCTGCCTGATTAAACTCTAATAATAAACCCTAAAATGTTATGGGAGATAGTGAATACCAAATTAAACAAAATAAAAAAAGTATACAGACATAATATGCGTATCAAACTGGATAATGAAACTATAGATGATACAAAAAATTGCTGACATCTTCGTTAAATTCTTTCAACATCTGCCGTTGACCTGGTAAAAGTAATATATTCGATTCAAATCCTCCTGTTGTACGACTATGAAACCCTCTGTTAATACAATGTATTACATAAATTTTGAAATATATGAAATTGAAAATATCATAATAGACCTGAAAAACAAAAAATCTGTAGGCTTGGACGAAGTTCACATATCACTCCTAAAGGAATGTGTGCACGAACTAGCGCCATACTTAACTCATATAATAAACCACTCAGTTGAAGTAGGAAAATTTCCAGACTTAATAAAAATATCTAAATGTACACCGATTTTTTAAAAAAGGCGATCCAGCACTGGTAGAAAATTATAGATTTATCTGTGTCTCGGATCCAATTTCCAAAATTATGGAAAAAGCAATGTACATAAGGCTGATTAATTTTTTTTGATAAATATTAATTATTATCACCACATCAACATGGGTTTCGAGCGGGCCTGTCAACCGAAACTGCATCAACTGATTTAATACAAAATATTCACGAAATTCTAGATAAAGACTCCCTTGCAGTTGCAATATTTTTCGATTTGTCAAGGGCTTTCGACACCATAGATCCATTTTTCTTGAAGACGAAACTCCATGCAATGGGAGTGAGAGCTCCATCAATGACTGGTTAATATCTTTCACACTAAATCGTCGTATCGTTGTTGATATCAACAACACATACTCAAGCAACAAACTATTGAACTGGGAACGCCTCAGGGCAGTGTTCTGGGGCCGCTGCTGTTCTTGGTATATATAAACGACTTGCCGGAATTTTCGAGGAGAGCAGGCCATTCATATATGCTGATGACACGGCGGTGATAGTCTCAGGAAATTCATAGAGGAGGTTACCCACAGAGTTGAAATAGCAATCAGCCAGTTTTCGTTATGGTGCAAAATTAACCACTTGTTGTTAACCTGAAAAACCAGCTATATGGAATTCACAGGCAAATACAAATCACCTACCATTGATCCAAGTATACCATTTGGCAACACAAATATACAGGCTGTCAACTCTTTCAACTTTCTGGGAACTCTAGTTGATTCGAAATTATCTTGGAATGACCAAATAAATCACCTTTGTAACAAGCTCCATAAAACGTATTTTGCTATATTCTCTCTCAAAAAATATCTCAATGTTCAAGGTCTGATCAACGTCTACTATGCACTACATTCTCAACAATAAGTTATAATATAATTTCCTGGGCCAAGCCACGGAGATAACTAGAGTCTTCACCCTACAAAGCGCATTATTCGTCTAATTTTCAACTTAAAGTATCAAGACTCTGTAGAAACCACTTCAAGCAACATCGAATATTGACAGTGGTCAGTATTTACATATTGAAAATATTGTTCATATCCACAAAAGCAAACACCATCTAAAAGTGCTCGAAATTCACAAATACAATACTAGAAATCAAAATAATATTTACGTGGAAGTTTCATCATATGGGTACAAAAAATCTCCGAAATTTAGCGAGTCATCTCTACAACTTACTGCCTGAATCACTAACAAATCAATCTCTGAAAAGATTCAAGACTGATCTTAAAAAATTCTATCCTCAAATAGTTTCTACGACAGATTTGATGATCTAACCTATATACATTATATATTCACAAACAAAATGATACTGCATTCAAATAATAATCTCTTTAATAAAATTTCCACTGTATATATTATTTTGACTAACTTTGTAAAAGTCATTTGACATCTGTCTACAATTATTCCTTAAAAAAACTCTAATGAACCTTTTAACCCTTTGTAACTACTTTTAATTATTTTTCAGATTAAGTATGTTTGTATTATAATATTATTCTGATATTAATCCTCAATTTTAGAAGTCTTGATGAAGATAATAAACATTATTGAAAGCTTGACTGAAAAAACGAAGAATATTCATTGAATCTAACATACCTGACTGCTTCCCAAATAAAGTTATGATTGCACCAAATTAAAAAAACTTAATATTGCTGCATAGAGAAGGTGCCACACGACTCCCCTTCTCATTTAAAATTTTTCGAGAGGTGCTCAAAATTCAGAGGAGGTGCAAGAGGGGGGGTAATTTTTTCATACTGTAAATTGTCAAATTGACAATAGAAATCGAACTGTTCCAGGGTTTTTGAACAAATACATACCTATTTCATAGCTATGGACCGCACTCTATGTATATACACTTAGTTAATGTAATCCTACCCTTTCGGTTTGTTTTTTACTCTTGTTATCTAGACTGCCTTAAGTATAATTGATTACTATCGTTTCGGACGTCCATCGTCTTAATGTATTCAAAAGGTTTTCACGACGTTTCGAATGCTTGTATCTGCAATCGTCTTCAGGTGAATACTGACAAGTTTAGGTGCTACTTACCAATGATGCGTGCAATTCCGCCATGTGCAGCGGTGCGTGTAATTTCGCGCGGTGTGGTGGTGCGTGAAGTTTCGCGCCTCTGCAGCCCGCCAGAAAGAGCAATCAGGGGTTTCCATACGTTCTTGATCTCAACGCTTGGTTGACTAAAGGCGTTATTGGCTTCGATGTAGGCGGCCTCTTTGAACTTTCGTTTGAACCAATGTAGAACACTTGCGTCGTCCCATAGAACTCGATGGTGCTCAGACCAGGCGTGGTCAGCGATTCCCGATTTTGATGTTTCTCCACGTTGAGTCCATTTCTTGTGCTCATCCAATCTTACCGATAACGGTCTCTTTGTCCCTCCAATGTAGGAATCTCCGCATTCACATGGAACTTCATAAATGCAATTCTTACTGATTTCATTTTTGTTGTCAGGTTTGGTCTTGGTCAGGAAACTCCGTAAAGTACTGCCGGATTGGAAGCAGCTCTTGATGTTGAACTTGTTTCCGATCCTTCTGATCTTCTCGGAGACACCTCTGATGTACGGAAGGCAGATCACTGTGCTTTGAGGTTGCTCTTCAGATGTCTTCGTTCTCCGGAGTTGTTTCAATACTTCTTCTAGGAGTTTCTTGGGATAGCCATTCCGGTGGAGGTCCTCTCTGATGTGGTTCAATTCGGCATCTAGTGACTCCACGTCGTTGCATATGTGCGTCGCTCTCTCTACCAATGTTCTCACGATCCCTCTCTTCGTCGAACTCGGATGGTTGGAGCTGTAAATGAGGTACTGCCCCGTATGTGTCTTCTTTCTGTAGACGGAGGTGCGGATTTCATTGCCTATTCTCTCAACGTTCACATCGAGGAAGGGTAATGCACTGTTGGTTTCCATTTCCATCGTGAATTTGATCGAATCCCTGATTCTGTTAATTCTTGAGAAGAAATCTTGGAGATGTTGGTCTCCGTGATTCCATATAATGAAGGTGTCATCCATGTACCTCTATAACAGCTTTGGTTTGTATTCTGCCTCCCGTAAAGCCAATTCCTCGAACCACTCCATGTATATGTTGGCGATGATTGGAGAAAGGGAAGATCCCATCGGGAGTCCGTCGACTTGAGAGAAGAAACGGTCCTTTTCCTGGAAATATGAGTTCTGTAGGCAGCACTGCAGTAATTCCAATATTGCGTGGGTAGGAAGGTCAGTCCTCTCGTGCAGCTGGTCATCCTCTTCGAGTTTCTTTTTGATGATACTGAGAGATTCCTCTATAGGGATGGTGTCAACGAAGTGCTTGGAATTCTTGACGTATGAACTGCTATTTCCTTGTGAGGGTTGTAGTATCGGTAGGAGGTATTTCGATAACTTGTAGGTTGGTGAGTTCCGTGAGCTGGTGATCGGTCTCAGTGGCATGTCTGGTTTGTGGATTTTCGGAAGCTCGTAGAGATGCGGTGGTTTGCTGTAGTGTGGCGTTAGATGTGATCGTTCGTTGTCTGGAATGGAGTGTTTGAATTTCCTCAGAGTGTTGTAGATCTTCCTTTCTATAGTGGGTGTCGGATCCTTCTTCAAGAGTTTATAGTTCTCTGTGTGGAGTAACGACTCTGTCTTGTCATCATATGTTGTGGTGTCCATGATAACCGTGGCGTTTCCTTTATCGGCTGGAAGAATCTTTATGGATGAATCCTTTTGTAGAATTTTTAGGGCCCTCTGTTCCCCTGCAGTGATGTTACTCCAGGGATTCCTCTCCTTCTCGAGTGTCTCTCTCTCTTTCCATTTGAACTCTTCTGCCTGGATGGGATTCATTTTAACCTTTCAAATATATTAAGACGATGGACGTCCGAAACGATAGTAATCAAGTTACCACATCGTCTACAACCTTCAAACAAACTTTAAGTATAATTATTGTATTGTTCGAACTAAATAAACATTATTATTATCCTTGTGAAATTATGTCATTGTTTATAACATTTTTTTCATTTGAATTGAGCATCCGATGATAAATAAAGCATTAATTCATTCAATCATACGCATGGCTCAATTAAAAATTACTTGAAGTAGAAACCCCGCCAGTGTGCATCGTTATTCTATGGTGTTAACTTCACATACGTAAGAAATTACTGACAGAAAAAATGTCTTTTGCAGGTTACAAGCAGAACAATCCTGCTGCGGCGTGATAGGTCCCGAAGACTACAATACCAGCGCAATGCAGATGCATCTGCCTGCGAGCTGCTGCCTGAGGCCGCCCCCTACGGTGAACGGCACCTGCGATGGAGGGCACCTTCACCATTCCACGGGTTGCGACGAAAGACTGCTTTCATACCTAAGAGCGACTGCTTCGTTACTCGCGATACTCGGCTATTGCGTACTTGCCTTCCTGAAAATGTGCTTCCTAGGTCAGTATCGTTATTTGAATAATACACACAAATAGCACAACACCCATGGGAATGTGTTCAGATGTTGATACAAATATAGGCCTCTTGCTATAAGCCAAATAATAACTCTTCTTTGCATTAGCATTTGTCGCAAACCTACTTTATTCACGTCTATACAGGGTGATTCAAAAGTACTTTGACAAACTTCAGGAGGTGATTCCTCACAATATTCTAATACGAAAAAATAAATATATGTCCGGAAACGCTTCATTTCCAAGATACAGGGTGTTAAAGTTTTATTTTTATTTTCGTTTTTTTTTTAATTACTTTCGAAATACTGACCTTAATTAAACGAAAATTGGTATTGAGAGGTTTTTTGAGGTGTCGAATTCGAACCTGATGTTATTAATGCTCTTACTCGTAGGGGGCGCCACCTACACGTCTTTTTCTTTTTTGACGATTCATAACTTTTTTGAGCGTTCTTCTAGCACATTTTTCAGTAAAAAAATCAATTCCTCTATCATATCTACGTAAAAAAGCTCCCCTTGTTACAAGTCGCTATAAGCAACCGTTTTCTAGATATTTGGACTTGAAAATTTCAAGTCGATTATTTGATAATCGATGCGTGTTGAAGTTATTACCATTATTTTGCATTTTTCACAAGAATGCTTAGGAAATGAATTCGACGTTTAAGTAAGTAGTTTTGGTTTTTTGTAGGGGGCGCCACCTATTCTATTTATTTTTACTCGTTTGAAATAGTTATTTTTGTATCAAAGGTGCAAAATCTGTATTTGTTTTAATAAAATTTGCAAGAAATATCAACATTTTATTTCAAGAAATTTTTAAAATGTAGAATAAAATAAAATAAAGGAAACTAAATTGTATTCAAATAAATTGTTGAAAGTGTCCTCCTTCAGCGAAGATACAGGCATTCAGTATTCTAGTAATTGAATCTCGTACCCGCTCAAAAATTATTGGTGTGTTCCTTACTGTTTCACAGGCGTCTACTATTCGGTTTCCTAGATCTTCCTCGTTCACTACTGGAGTTTTATAAACTAGTGACTTCAAATGTCCCCAAGAATAAAAATCTAGCGGGTTTAGATCTGGGGACCTTGGTGCCCATGCCTGGTTAGGTTCTTCTACACCCCTACCGATCCATCGATTTGGATAGACAGTGTTAAGGAATTCCCTGGCTACAACGCTAAAATGGGCCGGAGCCTCATCATGCATAAACCACATGCGGATACGAATTTGTAATGGTACATTCTGGAGTAGTCCCGGCAATTCATTTTCTAAAAAGTCTCTTTAAGTTGCGCCATTCAGTCGAAACGGAAGAAAGAAAGGACCTATCAAGTAATTATCAATTATTGCCGCCCATACATTTACAGAAAATTGATACTGATAATGTCTTTCACTAACTGCGTGCGGATTTTCCAGAGCCCAAACATGGTTGTTATGACAGTTTGTGATAGCATATTGAAAAGGGAAACATTCTCAATTAAATATTGATAGAAAGATTTTTCTGTGGATTGAGAAATCCACGATATATATTATTCTGTTTTCGAAATCTGCTCATAATTCTCAACAGTTTTCTCTGATACACTTTACTCCTAAATTCAATTGTTTTCGAAATATTAACGTTTGAAAAGTGACATTTTGGTCATTTCAAACCCAACCAAAAACACTAATGTTGCTTTCAATCAAGTTTGCATTGGAAAAAATCGTTGTCGCGGTAACATCTTGTTTACTGTCAAACTGAACTGCTAACTGTCAAATAGTCCGTTGAGCGCCTAAATCCTTTTATTAAAAGTGTGATCATGGCTCGTAGTTTAGACGATAAATTTGAAGCAGTTTTAATATTTGGAGAAGCTGGAAGAAATTATCATCTAGCAGTCCGTATGTTAATGATAGATTTCCCGAGAATCCTATTTCGAGGTCATATTTGCGCAAACTTTTAAATAAGCTCCAAGCAACTGGTACGCTGAAAGATACTCCAAGATCAGGAAGACCGCCTCTTTCAGAAGAAAAAAGGTAGAAATTGTTGCTGAAATGGTAATTAATCCGACTCAGTCGACGTCTGCAGTTGCTGAATCCTGTGGAGTAAGTTCAAAAAGTGTCCAAAGAGTCCTAAACAAAGAAAAGTTTCATCCCTGTAAAATGAAAGTCCTGCATGCTCTCACGGAGGATGATCCAGACCGGAGGGTTGAATTTTGTGAGTGGTTAACAAGAACAATTGAAGGAGAACGGCGCTTCCTAAAACGTGTATGTTTCGCAGACGAATGCACGTTTTTTTCAATGGAAAAGTCAACAAACAGAATGTACGATACTGGAGCGATACTAATCCGCATATTTTTATAGTTTCCTAAAAAGGTGAATGTTTGGGCGGGGATTTTGGGCAATCGAGTTGTTGGACCGATTTTCTTTACAGAAATCTTTCAGAAACTGAAATTGAACCTCGAATAAGACAAATTGTATTAAACAATCAGGAAGAGTTTGAAAATCGTGAAATCATATTACAGCAGGATGGGGCACCTCCCCATTTCAATCGCATGGCTAGAGAGTTCCTCGATACAAACTTTCCTTGGCGATGGATAGGCCGCAGGGGAAGTACAGAATGGCCACCAAGATCACCGGATCTTACACCTCTAGATTTTTTCCTTTAGGGGTATCTGAAGTCAAAAATCTACGCCACTGAATGCCAAACAATAGAAGAGTTGGAACGCAGAATAATAGATACATGTGAAGAAATAGATTAACAGACTTTCATCAACGTGAGAGAAGCTATTTATAATAGGGCACTTTATTGTCAAGATTTAGGAGGGGGCCACATTGAACACTTGATGAAATAATTGTTAGGGTTAAATAAAAGTGTAATTCAAAAATAAATTATAATTTTTTAGCTAACTAATTTGTTTTGATTGTGAATTTACAGAACACATTCGTAGGCTTCGAGATTTTCCGGTAAGCGGTACTGTTTGCCCTTAATAAACTCTCTTCACGCCTCTTATTAGTCGAATTCATTGAGAGATTTAACTACAAATTAATAACAACGTTCAGTTAGCAAAATGTTTTACCGGAAGTGACCAAAATCCATACTTCATTTTAAACCGGAATGTCACTTTTCAAACGTTTATATTTCGAAAACAATTGAATTTAGGAGTAAAGTGTATTAGAGAAAAATGTTGAGAATTATGAGCAGATTACGAAAATGGAATAATATACGAGGTGTTCTATTTATAAAAAAATATTTAAGATGGCGCTCAGTCGCCATTTCAAAACTTTCAGCTGTGATTTTGAGACCTCCAAATTTCGTTGCGATATACCAGGTGGTTCAAAAATTAGTAGGGGGTAACGGACTTTAGACGAGCACTGTATAGATTGCAGGCTGCCTGAGATAAATATTCAATTTTAAAGTGAAGAAAACAACTAACCTTGTTATATCCGATCTGGTAATAAAGTCAGAACTAGTTGACTGCATTATCTGCTTTGAGGCACCTAACATAATTATCACAGTCACTTGTAAGAAACAAACGTCACAAACAGTATCGAAAAGGGAAAGACAATCGCAATCGAATATTGTTTTAAAAATAATTTCGCGACCATTGTACTGATTCAGAACACGTGAATATAACACTGTTGCCAAATAAGATTTTTCGCTAGCTTGGATAGGAAAAAAGTTATAGAGCTTGCACGCACCCTGGTAGGTCTATAGTTTGATGGATCTTCCTGGTCACCTCCTTCATGAAACAAGACGATTACAGCATTACTTTATTGGAGCCCTATCATTTATTCACGTTGTCATTGAATGTTGCAGGTATTCTCCGATACGAAATCCGCGAGATGATTCAGAAAATTCGGATATTACGGACAGAGATGTCTCTGCCCAATGTGAACGGGGCCGTTCCCGGGGCCCTGAGAATGGAAAGCGCCGAAAGCGAGCGGGAATCGCTTCTCATCAGGCCGGAGAGCGCGGCTTTGCTCTCCTCGCCGCCCACTCAAACGAAAAATCCCAACGGAAATAATAATTACGAGATGAGAGAGTACAGGTAAGAAGAATCCACAATCATGATACATTCTTCAACATCCCTGCAAGCGTTATACAGAGTGACAATTTAAAAACTTACAATAGGCTATATATCACAAACAAAAGATGATATCAAAAAATGCTCAAAACCGTTAACCCCAACTTAAAAAGTTTAAATAGCAAACCCCTACTTGTGACACATCATTGAAAAGCCTATAAAAAATGCTATCCAATGGTATAAATAATAATTGTACAGGGTGTAACAAATCACCAAATTGATATTCAACAATTTTAAAAACAAACATACCCCTACTTGTGATACAATGTTAAAAAGCTCTAAAGGCCAACAAAACTTCATTTTCAATGATAAGTGTCCGTAGGTACTTACAAAAACTTCAATTTGCAATAGATCCTACTGTATCAACACGTCAAGTATCTGCAATGACTATCACGCGAGTCGGTAAGGAAAGTGTTGAAATTCCATAAGTTTCACCCGTACATTAAAACATTTAACAAAAAATTAAACCGACGAAAAAATCAACTGAAAAGCAAAAAATAAAATAAACCTTCTTAGTCTAAATGATAATTGAGCTCCTAAATGTAAGTAACTGATTTTGAGTCGGCGCCAAACAAACAATTATCGAAGATCATTATATATGAAAGAAGTCATCAAAACGCAGCCGTGCATCTCGCTGCCATCATTTTACGCTTCACCTAATTCAATTGCTAGTTTGTTTGGCGCCGACTCAGAATCAGTTACTTACATTAGTTTAGGAGCTCAATTATCATTTAGACTAAGACGGTTTATTTTATTTTTTGCTTTTCAGTTGATTTTTTCGTCGGTTTAATTTTGTTAAAAGTTTTATTTTTACTTTTCAGTTCCGTATTTCGTCGGTTTAATTTTTTGTTAAAAAGTTTTTATTTTTCAATTTTTTGTGGTTAAAATCTACCAATTACTACCTACTTGTTTTTTTATTACTTCCAAAATACTTACTTACCCACCTTACTTCAACTATTACCAGTTAAATAATATGATTATATACTTTTACTATTTGTTGTAATATAAATTATTTTCATTGTTCTGGTTAGTTTATTTCATTACTTTGTATATCATTCCATCCTCTCATAAAATATACTGATTTTGACGGATGTGGAACAAGAATAATGTCAGTAGCGATCTGTCATTGTCAACTACGTATGTGTGTGCCAATGTTCACAAGTGAAAAATCAATTATCCCCTATTTTTCCACCCGTAAGGGTGGCTAATCCCTTTCGAAATCCAAAAATAAGGTATACCCTATCTATTAAAAAAAGAATCATCCAAATCAAAGAACCCAGTACAAAGTTATGCCTGATAGAATCGGTTAACGGACCAGAATTCAGAGGGTGAGTGATCAATATCCTTCATTTTGCTACCCTTAGGGGTGGATTTCATCTTTTAAATTCAAATGGGACCAAATTCGAAGTACACCCTATCCACTGAAAAAAGAATTATCGGAATCGGACGTATCAGTAAAAAGTTATGCGTGATCATACATAAAAAAAAATGATGGAAAAAAAATATACGGGTCGACTAGAGAACCTCCTCCTTTTTGGTTTCGTCGGTTAAAAACCGTCAAAAAGACATTATGTCACCAAACCAAACCACAGAAACTGATAAAAAGAGTGTGTTGGCAAAACTCACATCGGAAAAGCATCGAAATCGCCAGCTGTTCGGTACATGAAATGAAATTTATACAGCAGCATCATACAGATTGGTTACAGAATAATAATGTTTACAGAAAATCTGAATAAATTGAAATTACTTCAGAAGGAGGAGAAATCTCCTTGTGCATGGTTCAATACAGAGTATCACAAAATATATCTTAATATAAAATCTTATATATAGTTTTAGTCATATGTCACGCCATATACACTCTTATATACGTTTAGACATGCATACATACATATATGGAATAGACACAGTAATACATAAAAATAAAAAATAATTAAAAACGCAGTGGACGGCCTTTTTTATCAGTTTATGAATCGACAGACGAGGCATTTTAGTTTTGTAGTCATGGACAATTTTTGTTTATGAATTGAATTTAATTTTTGTATTTCTTCGGGTAAACTATTGAATGTTTTTGACCCTAGAAATTCGTGTGATCGTTGTCCAATTGATTGGGTAGCGTAAGGTATTATGTATTGGTTTTTATTACGTGTTTTGTAATTATGTGTTTGCTTCAGGTTGTGATTATTTTGTTTAAATTGTTTTAGAATAAGATTTTTGAAATGTAGTTGTCTAATATCGAGTACTCTTGCTTCATTATACAAGTTCTCAGTTGTCAGTTCTCTTAAGTTTTTGTTAAGAATGAGTTTCAGAAATCTCCTTTGTATTACCTCAAGTGGCTTTGGACAAGGCTATAATAGAGTGTTTTTTTTGTTTCAAGTCAAATATGTATTGGAATTGTCGAAACTTATATAAGACACAACTTAGTTTCCTCACAATATAGTCAATATGGTGATTCCATCTTAGATGGGAGTTGATCATGACTCCGAGGTATTTTATATATGTAATTGATTTAATTTGCAGCTGCTTCTGAATTGTTAGGAGGCTCTAGTGTGGTAGAGAGGAATGGTAGTTACAGAATGGCAAAAAAAAAAATATTTCTATGTTGAGAGATAGTTTTTTATAGTCAAACCAGTCTTTTATGATTTCCAAGTCTTTTTCTGCTTTTAGTTTTACCGCGGCCCAATTTTCTTCTGTATAAAATATGGCTGTGTCATCGGCAAAGCTGATAATTCTGGCAGTACTTTTGATTGAAAATAACCCATTTACATATATACAGAACAGTACAGAATTGGTCCCAGGATAGTTCCTTGTGGTACTCCACATTCTTTTTGTGACATTTCTAATCTTAACTTTGTTTTTTTTTTGTTTTTTTTTTTGTTAACCGCTTTCTTAGTTGTTTGACCAACCCTCAGAAGTTAATGAAAGCTTGTACGAGTTAAGATCACGGGGACCTTACCTTTTATAGTGGGATCCGAAACCACTTGATCTCTATTTTTCAAGTACGATGAAAATAAATTAAGCGCATTTCCTTGTATGCCATTATTTTCTAGGGTAGATAATAGTATGGGGTGGCTCAGTGTGTCGAACGCCTTTGATAAGTCTATAATCACGTCTATTGAGGGTTTACTATTATCAAGGGCTATATAAATGTGTTTGGTGAACTCAATCAGTGCATCTTGTGTACATTTTACATCTTGCCGAAGAACTCCGAAATGCGATATAGTGTATAATTTTTCCCCCAAGTGAAGCCGAAAAGCTCAAAAAACTCAATGATTACATTTCTAAACATAGTGAAAGTGTAAAGTGAAACGGAAAACGGAAAGGAAGTGGTGAGTGTAACCCATCAAAATGTGGGAAATGGAAAGGGGGTGAGAAAAATAGGATAAAAAACATATGTTCAGAAGAAAAAAAAATTCCACCACACATTTCCGAACAACTTTGAGTGAAGTGAAGAAAAATCCAACATATCAGAATATGGGTAGAAATATGGAGGATGATAAAAAGACAGCAGAAAATCCATTTTCGACAGAAAATCTATGTTCTCTACACTTTCAAAGAGACGAATAGTATTATCAGTAGTAATAGATAGATAGACTTTATTAAAGCTTTAATTTGAACAGTTGAAAAACTCAAGTCAATAAGTACAAATACACGTAGATACAGATATACATATATATATATACACATATATACATAATAATTTGCAGATATATGTAGAAGTTGCCTTCAAAAGTACAAAATTTCTGAAATGACTTAACTTGCACTAGAATTAAATATTTAATAGAATATCACAGTCAAAAGAATAAAATAAAATACCTGGTCACAATACCATATAATATCCTATAGAATATAGATAAGAAGGGAAAATAAAAATATATGATATGGTAAAAGTTATTATTTTCATAGAATTCATTTATTGAATGCGGTTCGATGTCACACAATAGATCAAATACGTATTTTTTGAAAGTGTTTTTGTTGGTGCTCTCTTCTCTGATCATCGAGGGTATATGATTATAAAATTTGATACATGCATAATGTGGTCCTTTCTCAGTATTTTTTAATCTGTGCTTGGGTATAACGAAATTAGATTTGTGCCTTGTGGAGTACCTATGTTTGTATGTGTCACTTTCAAATTTTAATTCATTGTTATTTACAAAAATTGTAATTGAGAACTTCCACCCCATATTAAAATTCCATACTTCAGTAAAGGATAGACTGTCCCATAGTATGCCGTTTTTAAAGCCTCAAAATTTAAGTTTCTTTTCAAAACTCTTATTGCAAAACATTTAGATGCTGTTTTTTTGCCAGATTGTCAATGTGCTTTTCAAAATTCAATTTGTCATCTATATATATGCCTAACACTTTACTCTCAGTAGAAAACTATAATTCTTCTCCATTTCTTAGAGGCATCGACTCCGGAATGGCAATATTTTTGCAACTTGTTTTGAAAATAATGCAGTCCGTTTTCGCAGTGTTTAGATGTAATTTATTTTCATTTAGATATGTGGATACTGTAGAAATATTTTTTTGTATTGTGTTTTCCAAATGAATGTAGTTATCAACTGGTAGTATGAGATTTGAAGCGTCCGCATAACTAACAATTTTAGTATTTGAGTATTTAAAAAGTTCCGAGAAATTATTTATATAAATTATGAAGAGTAGCGGACCTAATACACTCCCTTGTGGAACCCCTCTTTCGATTTCAGTGAAATTTGATAAAAATTCTTCATTTTTTTGCTGAGGTCTTATGCTTACTTTTTGTTTTCTATTGCTTAAATATGATTTCAGGAGATCATGCGCCTTTCCTCTAAATCCATAATTATATAGTTTATGAAGCAAAATGGAGTGATCTACACAATCAAAAGCTTTACTGAGATCAAGTAAAACACCACAGGCACAAGAGTCTAGTTCGATCAACAAAATCAAATAAAGCTGTTTCTGTGCTTCTGCCTTTGAGAAATCCATGTTGAAATTCATTCAATATTTTATGCGCCTTAATAAAATTCAAGATTCTCATTGAGATGATCACTTCAAATAACTTAGCAAAGGCTGATAGCAAACTTATTGGTCTGTAATTTGAAAAGTCATTTTGGTATTATTATCGCTAGCTTCATTTGATCTGGGAATAAACCTGATTCAAAACATGAATTGAACAAGTGGCACAAGACTGGTAAAAGGTATTTGACACATCTTTTTAAAATTTTAGATGGTATGTTGTCTATACCGCTGCTTATTTTATTTTTGAGTTTGAGGCTTGCCTGAAGTATTTCCTCTTCACTAATCGGGTATAGAAATATCGGGTTTAACATACTGCCGTTGTTTTGTTTCAAACCTTGGTTATCAATGACCGGCACGGAATTGATGAAGTGGGCATTGAATTCATTTGCCAGATTTACCCAATTTCCATGACTATCTGGCATTAAATTTTTCGTGTTTGCAGTCTTATTAGTAAGAGTATTTATTATGTTCCAAGTAGTTTTTGACTTATCGTCACTTGCTTTAATCATATTTCCAATATATTCACTTTTCGTTTTGTTCAAAAGTAGCCTGTAAGATTCCCTATATTCATTATATACTTTTTTTAAATATTCATTACCAAGGGACATTGCCTGCAGGTTGCTAACTTTCATTTTCATGTTTTTTACTTCATTATTTATCCAATTCTTGTTTTTTATTGGCTTTTTTCTGAGTTTTTTATGGGGAAACAGGTTTCAAAAAGGTCATTGAAATTTCTCGAAAATATATTCCATTTCAAATTTACGTCAGATTCATTGAATACCTCATACCATGTTCGGTTTTCGATTTCAGATATTAAATTTGCAATAGCTTCGTCAGAATAAATTCTCTTATATAAATAATTTTTGTCGTTGCTGTTTGATATGGGATATTCCATAGTAATTGATTGGGCTCGATGGTCAGTGACTACTAGTACCTCAAAATAATCAGGTTATACTTCGATAACTTATTGCATAATTACAAAGGGTTTCAGTTTGACAGTTTAAATAATCCGACCGCGAAGCGGGAGGATTATTCTGCCAAACTGACACGATTTGTAATTACGCAGGAAGTTTGAGATGATAACCGTATTTATTTTAAAGTACGTATTGTATTTGATACGATTATTTTTTGAGTAAATTAAGAAAAATATAAACAATTTATTAATTTGAATACAATTTGGTACAATGGAAATTACAATTATTATATACTACGTTTTTTTTAACTGAGTTACTTTCTGCACTGGAAACGTGGCTACTGCTCATTGAAGTGCTGGAAATACCGAAGGTGTTATTACTTGAACCTGTAGCGTTTTTAAAATTGGATCTCATGTTATTTAATATATTTTGGTGATGTTGTTCATCTAACTGTAAGTAGGGTTTGATATAATTGCTATTACCATGTCCTGTTATTTTTAACCGACGCGTATATTTTTTTTTATAATTTTTTTGTATGTATGATCACGCATAACTTTTTACTGAGACGTCCGATTCCGATTTTTCTTTTTTCTGTGGATAGGGTGTACTTCGAAGTTGGTCCCATTTGGATTTAAAAGATGAAATCCACCCCTAAGTGTAGCAAAATGAAGGATATTGATCACTCACCCTCTGAATTCTGGTCCGTCAGGCATAACTTTGTACTGGGTTCTTCGATTTGGATGATTCTTTTTTTAATAGATAGGGTATAACTTATATTTGGATTCCGAATGGAATTATCCACCCTTACGGGTAGAAAAATAGGGGATAATTGATTTTTCACTTGTGAACATTGGCACACACATACGTAGTTGACAATGACAGATCGTTACTGGCATTATTTTTGTTCCACATCCGTCACAATCATTATACTCTATGAAAGGATGGAATGATATACAAAGTGATGAAATAAACTAACCAGAACAACAAACATAATTCATATTACAACAAATAGTGAAAGTAGATAATCATATTATTTAACTGGTAATAGTTGAGTAAGGTGGGTAAGTAAGTATTTTGGAAGTAATAAAAACAAGTAGGTAGTAATCAGTAGATTTTAGCCACAAAAATTGAAAATAAAACTTTTTAACAAAAATTAAACCGACGAAATACGGAACTGAACAGTAAAAATAAAATAAACCTTCTTAGTCTCAATAACTAAGCTCCTAAACTAATGTAAGTAACTAATTTTGAGTCGGCGCCAAACGAACAATCAACGAAGATCATTAAATTACTTCAAAAAAATTATCAGAATGTCACCGCGCAACTCGATGCCATCATTTTACGCCTTACCTAATTCATTTGCTTGTTTGTTTGGCGCCGACTCAAAATTAGTTACTTACATTAGTTTAGGAGCTTAGTTACTGAGACTAAGAAGGTTTATTTTATTTTTTACTTTTCAGTTACGTATTTCGTCGGTTTAATTTTTTGTTAAAAAGTTTTTATAATAAGTTCTTCTTCCGATACACCTGCTTCTGCCAATTGTGAAACAGCAGTGGCTCGTTGAGAATGATTTGAAAATGTTTTGTTTGTCATATTTTAATTTGCCAATTCTGCAGACTTTTTGGTCCATTTACTAATTTCATGCACTCCAATTGGCATATTTTTTTACCAGCCAAGGGTTTTTTGTTTTCTCCAGTTAGGATTTACTGTCAGAAATAACCTATATGTGTATTTTCATCCCACGCTTCTATCATTGCTATGTACTAGGTATCTTTAAATGCTGATGCACTAACCTTTCTCTTGTCTGGTAACATTTGAAGTTCCCTTCTTTTTTAATTTCTTGCGTATCGTGCAGCTGAAAATATGGGACTAGAGAATAGATCAATTACTCTATTAAACTCCTTCATATATTTTTCTTGTATTTGTTTTGCCGTTACATCGTTTTAACCACATTTTCTTTATAATTTTCTCCATTACCTACTCGCATATTGAAAGCCCAATCTTTCAAAATGGATGCTATCCTTTCAGTGGAAATTGATTCATTTAATACATATAGACCAGGGTCGATAATTTTTTAAACAAAAAATAATAATAGTAGGATGAAACCCATTGGAAAAGGAAGAGAATATAACAAAAATGAAAGGAAAAATAATTTACGAGCGATCTGAGGTCGGGAAGTGGAAGGGGTGAGTTTTTTAGGGTAAAAAACGGTATATCTCGGTTTCTGGCAAAACTACAAGTCCTATAGAAAAAAGTTAGATGGCAAAGTTGTAGGTAATAAAAAGATCTACAACTTTGGTGATCACACTTTTTTCACAGAATATCAAAATGTATCTGAAAAATTCAAATAACTAAGTTTTTAGATTTTTATTTTTATTTTTTACAAAAAAAAATTTCACGAAATTTGGTGAAGACTTACCTTTTCATGTCCCAAACACACTTTAATTTTTTTGATTTAAAATATTTATTTTTCCACCTTATTTTGACTTAATATCGAAAAAGCACCCTAATTTTCAATCAGAAATTCTCCCGTCAAAATATCAGATTTTTTTTAAAAGTCGGTGGGGTTTTTGTTCGTTGATATCTCTACTTTCTGATGGTGTGAAAAAAATATACATTATTGTGGTAAATGTTCTCAGAAAATGCAAAGAAATAACAGGTAGTAAGGCCCAGACCCTCCTAGCTCCTTCCCCACTTCTCTATGAAATACCTTTTGATGAGCAAACATTTTCCGTAGGTCACTCAGATATATAAGTTATCTCAAAATAGCAATAAATAGGCATCTACGCATATAATTTAAAGAAGATTCTACAACTTTCTCAAAATATTGTAGATGTCTTATTCTTTGCATTTTCTGCCATAGTAATGTCCTTTTTTTATATCATCAGAAAGTAGAGATTTCAACGAACAAAAAGCACACCGACTTTTTTTTTTTAACTGATATTTTGACGGGAGAATTTTCGATTGAAAATTAGGGTGCTTTCGATATTAAGTCAAAATAAGGTGAAAAATAAATATTTTAAATCAAAAAAATTACAGTGTGTTTGGAACATAGAAAAGAAGGTTTTCACCAAATTTCGTGGGATTTTTTTTTTTTATAAGATAAAAATAAAAAACCAAAAACTTGGTTATTTGAATTTTTCACATAAATTTTGAGGTTATGTGAAAAAAGTGTGGAAGCAATAGTTGTTGATCTTTTCATTACCTACAACTACAACTGTTTTCCATAGGACTTGTAGTTTTGCCAGAAATAGAGATAAACCATTTTTTACCCTTAAAAACTCACCCCCTTCTATTTCCCGACCTCAGATCGCCCGTAAATTATTTTTCCTTTCATTTTTGTTATATTTTCTTCCTTTTCCAATGGGTTCCATCCTACTATTATTTTTTTTCACTTTTTACCATTTTCAAAGGCTTTAGCCCTGGTCTAATAGTTTCTTTCACTACAAAGCGTAAGAAATTGTTTCCTCACGTACTTTTTTGTTTTCACTGTATTATGAGGCTCAGTATTTTGTATACTTTCGTCTATTGCATTTAATGATAAATCTCCGAATCGACTCATTTTTGAACAATGATTGATAAACGTCAAAATTTGTTAGTTTGTGTTTTGTTGTATATTGACGTCGATGTGGTTACTACAGATATGAAATTATTGTAAAATTGTAAAATAATCAGGTATTATCGAAATTATACAAGGTAACTTAACTAAATTGAACGTTATGATTGTTTAAAAATTACACGAAAAAAATAATCAGGAATAAAATACCTTTTACTGTGGTGAAGGAGTTTGGAAAAAGGATATATAGGTATACAAATTTAACAATCCACGCATAAATTAAAACCGTATACAGGGTGGAAACTAAATTAGCCGCTCAATTTAGTTTTCTGGTTGTATCTCACAAGGAAAATATAACCCTCTGTATGGTGCACTCTGTACTAGGTAATGACAAAAGAGTGAGCACGACACAAACATGTTTACTCTTCCTGTATTCTTCTCTCCTTGCTGTTCTTTTCTATCTTTATTTTTTGACTTTGATAATGATGTTTCAGGAGCCGTGAAAACATATGACTAAAGTATCGCCTAGAGGGTCTGTTCAGCCGTGGCAGATGGGGCCGCGTGAAGAAAGGTCCTCTAGCAACGCCCATGGAGGATATCTTCATGCGCAAACCGAGGAGGAAGGTGAAGGACGATCCTTGCTGAGATCGGAGGATTGTTCTTTCGACTAGGGTGTAGTAGAAATTCCATGGGGGTAGTAGATGAACATTCGGTGGTGATAGTGATTTTAGGCTTAGCTCCAGACTGAAATATGACCTTGTTTCTTCAGTCAGAAATTACAATTACTTCACTCATGAAAAACTATAATGCTCAAAAAGATGGTTACTTCAATTTTATTCGAAAAAACGATTAAAGAGAAGATGATAAGGTAGAAAATCACTTCACACTATATTTTCAAGGACACCAACGATTTTTCGTCTACTAGAACTTTGTCCGCCTCCACTTTTACGAATAGAAACCGAATATCTACACCATTTATATGATAATAATAAAAACGTTTCACCAAGTCACTTTTACGGCAACTAAATTGAAACATTGTACAGTGTAAATATGAAATAAAAACCAACTATAATAATCGTATTTAAAAGTAAAAATTGTGATAGAATAGAGGTAAAGTATAAATTGAATATATAGTAGTCAGAGATGAATCGTGAAAGTGACTTGATGACGAAGGTACACAGGTCACAAGATGAAAGAGTTGCAAGTCAACGATGGCAACAAATCATGAAAGCGAAATACAGGGTGGCCCACTACATTCGCCTCGGTATTTCTACGAGAAATGAAGAGAGTTAGGGAAAACATTTAGCACAGTCATATGTGGGTCCATGAGGAGCATACTCCAAAATTATTTAGAAATATATAGGGTGATCCCCAAAAAAATTACATACCAAAGTTATATTTTTTCTTATGGAACACCCTATATTTTTTTATATTTTTAGATACTATAGACAAAATAAAGGTGAGTTACTATTATATTTCCCATACTTAAAACTGACCGTTTCTGAGAAATTTTGAGAAATTTAAAAATACAGACCATAATTTGAAAATTGTTTTCACCCTGTAACGTGTAACGAGCTGCTCGTGATTAAATGTACTGCTTAGCTCAAAGGTTAAAGTTAACTACTACATGAAATTTGTAATGCAATATTATACAGAGTGGCGAAAAAAATTGCCTCAAAATTTGGACACACATTTAATTAAATAACTTCTTAAAATTGAATGGAACACCCCGTATTTAGTGGCGTAATTTGACGCAGAATTAGATTCCCTTCAAAACTATATTAGGGTTCCCTATACCTATCTCTTCTGCTTTTTACACAAAAGGCGTTTTTATATTTTACTTATGAGTAATTTTTTATCTTAAAATGAAACACACTGTATTGTAATGAAAAGCTTAAAAAGCGTTTTAAAAACCTTTTTATTAAGGAATACGTAGATTCGCTAGAAGCAGAAGTTTAAATTTTTGAAAATACGGTGTATCTAAAGTAAAATGCAGGCAAATGTAAAAACTCAAATTTATTGCCATTTCTGAAATATTAAAGCATTCTTCAAAATAAGAAGATGCACGTGTCTTAATTATTGAGGCGAAATATGTTAAATTCGCTTGTTTCTTAGCAAATTAGACTTCATATTGAAATACATACCAAAATTACAATATGGGGTCAATAAAAACATACATTTACGATTTCCTATAAAACCTATTATACTATTTTTTTAATAAAAGTAGGCTCTGGCCTAGATGACGTTGATTATTATTATGAAACAAAAAGTATTAGACAGTGACACAACTTGTTAATCAAACCATTATCATTGTTTTGACTAGTTTAAAATTATTGTCTTTTTGAAATATTGTAAAATGAGAACTTATCCCCAGGAAGAACGAATTGATATGATTTTGATAATCGGTGAGTGTGAAGAAAACTGTTTATTAGCGTCAAGAGTATATGCCCAAAGGTATCCTAACAGGCGTCATCCTAACAAGCGTTCATTGGAAAAGTTGTTGCAGCTTTTCCGAAGAACAGGCAGTGTATCTTATAATAAGCAAGAACGGCAAAAACCGGTTACTGGAAATGAGGAAAATGAATATTTAGTGATGTTATCTCTAGTTGAACACCCTCACACAAGTCAGCGAAAAATATGTGAAACAACTGGAATAAGCAGACAGAGTATCCAAAGAATAATTAAAAAGTACAAATTCCACCCGTATCGCATTCAACTACATCAACAGCTTTTTGAAGAAGATTATGATCGACGACTGAATTTTTGTTTATGGGCTTTAGAAAAGTTTGGTGATGAAGATTTTTTTTTTGATTATGTGCTTTTTTCCGATGAGTCAACTTTTCATAACAACGGATTAGTTAACAGACATAACTTTCACTATTACAGTGACGAAAACCCTAATATTTTTAGAACCCTTGATCACCAGCACAGATGGTCTGTTAATGTGTGGGGTGGAATAATTGGAACGCAAGTAGTAGGTCCTTACTTTTTTGATGGTCACTTAAACGGCGTCATGTTTCTCGGATTTATTACGGATAATTTGCCTGTGCTGTTGGAAAGTATACCTATTAATATTCGTCAACGGATGTGGATGCAGCTAGATGGTGCTCCTGCACACTTTGATAGACGTGTTAGAAACGAGTTAGATCGACAATATCCAAATAGATGGATAGGACGAGGAGGTCCACAGAACTGGCCAGCCAGGTCTCCGGACCTTACAAGTCCCGACTATTTTTTATGGGGATATAACAAAAGTATTGTTCACGATACACCGCCAACGATACCTCAGGATATGGAAGTACGAATAAGGAATGCGTTTCGTTCCATACCGTAAAAATATGTTATCCAGAGTTCAGCACTCATTTCAAGAAAGAGTTCGCCTATGCATCGAGAATAATGGACACCATTTTGAGCATTTATTAAAATAATAAACTATTTAAGATTCTTAATTTTTCGATAAAATGACTTCAAAAATGCTTTTTAAGCATTTCATTACAATACAGTGTGTTTCATTTTTAAGATAAAAAAATTACTCATAAGTAAAATATAAAAACGCCTTTTGTGTAAAAAGCAGAAGAGATAAGTATAGGGAACCCTAATATAGTTTTGAAGGGAATCTAATTCTGCGTCAAATTACGCCACTAAATACGGGGTGTTCCATTCAACTTTAAGAAGTTATTTAATTAAAGTGTCCAAATTTTGAGGCAATTTTTTTCGCCACTCTGTATAATATTGCATTAAAAATTTCATGTAGTAGTTAACTTTAACCTTTGAGCTAAGCAGTACATTTAATCACGAGCAGCTCGTTACACGTTACAGGATGAAAACAATTTTCAAATTATGGTCTGTATTTTTAAATTTCTCAAAATTTCTCAGAAACGGTCAGTTTTAAGTATGGGAAATATAATAGTAACTCACCTTTATTTTGTCTATAGTATCTAAAAATATAAAAAAATATAGGGTGTTCAATAAGAAAAAATATAACTTTGGTATGTAATTTTTTTGGGGATCACCTTATATATTTCAAAATAATTTTGGAATATGCTCCTCATGGACCCACATATGACTGTGCTAAATGTTTTTCCCTAACTCTCTTCATTTCCCGTAGAAATACCGAGGCGAATGTGGTGGGCCACCCTGTATATTAGTCGATTTACGTTTTTTGAGATCTTAAAATCGGCAAAATATTTACCTTGTGAACTAGTCAAGATTATAAGAATCGCACATCAACTGACAATAAAGAAAATATATTCTCGCAGGCCTATCACACATATTTCATTTGTTCGGAAAAATTGTTCTCCATATACAGGTTGGTTTACCTAGGCGGTGCATTAGAGATTTTTCAACTTGGAGTTGGATTAGAAACTTGAAGTTCGATATACTGTCAATCAATCATGTCCGTTCGACCTAAAATATGTTTAGTCCTACAACTATACAGGGGGTGCCAAAAGTCAATACCAACTTTCTTAATTCAAATGGAAACCCACATTTTTTTATCAGATGAATCAATTTGCCTTATAATCCTGAGTTTAGGCAACCTAAGTTATAGTAACTTATTTATTGCAGTTTTTGACAGTTTACGAAAAAATTGTATCTCTCGCAAACCATTGAAAATAAGGAAACGGTTAGCTGATGGCCCGTCGATGGTTCCATTTACCGTACCATATGGAAGGCGATTTTCAAGTGTTGCATTCAAAACTTGTCAAACCCAATTTTTTCGAATGGCACTTACCTTTTTTGGACACCATACGAAAGAGAACTGAATTTACTACTCTTTGCATTTCCTATAGCTAACTCCAACCTCTATCGAATTATTGAATACAAATCAAGAAATGCCTTATCTTGCCAAACTATGACTTGCTTTTTCATCGCATGCCATGGAAACAAAAGAAAATTGTAATAATTTAATCAAAAATATGGATTCCTATTCAAGTACACAAGATAAGTTATTATTAACGAACAAGAACAATGTTGACCATGAACGTGCAGCTCTAGCTAGGGGAAAATTTTCAAGAAATACCACGATTCGAAGAATTTCTAAGTATCTTTTACTATTCAAATTTCCATGGTACATAAAATAGTTCATCATTGAGTAATACGCGTGAAATTGGAAGATTGTCAAACATCTCAATTCAGCATGGATCTCGGTCTCCCACAGCGATCCATTTTGGGTCCACTTATTTTCCTGCTCTTCATCAACGTTGCCAAAACATGTGACTACAGATCATATTGTTTTATATGCAGACGATACTACACTAGCAGCTGATTCTGACAGTTCTGTGGATCTGCAAGAAAAGCTCAATCTGCTGTCACATGAATTTATGGTGTTGCAAAAACTCTCTGATTGTGAACTCTAGTAAAACCGTTCTCATGCAGTTTTTGTTCAGAAATGAAAAAATATATATAATTTCCGAGAGAAGGTTGGCAATGAATATGTAGAATCGTCAAATGGCACCAGATTTCTAGGTACCTATTTTGATAGTAAAATGACTTTCGAATCTAGCATAAGCCAGATAAGTAAAAAGGTCAATAGTGGATATTACGCGATAAGACAATTAAAATCAACTCTGAGTGCAGATCAACTCCTCGACGTTTACTATGCAACTGTCCACTCTCATATATTCAACCTGAGCTATAGGGACTCTTGCAAAATATATTTCATAGAATACGGAATCATACCCTGCCCTGTATTTACATTTACAAATGTGTATTGTTGCTGAAAAAAAATATAAACAAGTATGATCGAAACTCAGATATGCATACTTATCCCACCAGACACGGGAAAATTGTGAGAGCCCAAAAACATAAAACCAAATCGTTTCAGAATTGTCCATCACATGCAGGGGTGACATTGTTCAATAATCTTCCTGGAGATATAAGAGATGAGACAATAGAAAAACGTTTCAAAACTAAACGAATTTCTACTTCAGAACTGCTTTTACAGTGTTGGTGAATATCTTGGTCACTCAAATTCTAATTTCTCAACCGATTGTCATAAACTGTTAGATGTTGAATATGTTTTATTTTTAAATCTATTTTATTATGTGTGTAACAATGTTTCATGAAATGTGATCGTTCTCTGTTAGTGTGGATAAAATGTTTATACATATTTATTTCTCGTTATTGAATAACTTATGTTCATTATTGAGTAATTCAAATATTTCTTTTTGCTGACGTATTCTATATCATTATGTGATCTGAAAGGATTTAATAAATATTTTATTATTATTTATTATAATAAATTCTCGCAAAAGTTTAACCTACGGGGAAAGTCCCCTGGAAGTAATTTTTGCACTCTTATGAATGAATAAAATAACTGATAAGAAAAAATTAAAGACAAGCTTTTATTTAAGCCGTGTACTAAAATGTATAAAATAAGTTTAAGTCATCGCTGACAATGATTTGTTACTTTTTTTTTGAATTATTTGGTTTTAAAAAGTTTGTCGCGCGAAGTGTTCATAAAAGTAGGTACCAATTAATTTGATTGGGCAGTGATTAGTTGGTGAGTAAGAACTTGTCAAAGTATTGAATTTTTACAAAAGTATTCACTAAAAGTTTATTACAATTCGCGCGACAAGCTTTTTGAAACCAAATAATTCAACAAAAAATAATTAAATCATTGTCAGCAATGATTTAAACTTTATACGTTTTAGTACAAGGCTTAAATAAAATCTTGTCTTGATTTTTTTATTAGATATTTCATTTTTTGATTTTAAGTTAGTTCGACTTAATCTGTTCATTTCTAATAGAGCACCGTTATTACAAGGTCTCTTCCTTGTAAGTTTTGAGCTGAAAGAAATCATGATCTTCGACCCCAAAAACTCCCACACGCCAATTTTGAATAGAATCTGACCATAATCACAAAAGTCGTGCGCCATCATGAAGTCTCCATCTTGAATTTATAGAGTTTGACAAAAAATTTATAATCTCCAAGCCTGAAAACCCCCACATACCAATTTTGAATAAAATATGACCATAATCAGAAAACTCGTCCTCCATCTTGGGGTCGCCATCTTGAATTTATAAATTTTGACAAATAATCCAAAATCTCCGACCTCGAAAAGCACCGCATACCAATTTTGAATCTAATTGGAACATAATCACAAAACCCGTCCTCCATCTTGGGGCCTCCATGTTGAATTTCATAATATCCAACCCCGATAACCACCACATATCAACTTTGAATCGAATCGGACTATAATCACAAAACTCGTCCACCGTCTTGGAGCCGCCATCTTAAATTTATGAATTTTGACAAAAAATTCCTAATCTCCGACCTCGAAAACCCCCGTATACCAATTGTGAATCGAATTGGACCAAAATCACAAAACTCGCCGCCATCTTGAACCTGCCATCTTGAATTTATGAATTTTGACAAAAAATTCATATTCTCCGATCCCGAAAACCTCACATACCAATTTTGAATCAAATCGGACCATAATTATAAATCTCGTCCACCATCTTGAAGCCGCCATTTTGTGTTTTCCCCTAAAAAAAATCATTATGAACACCTGCCAAATTTCAAATCAATCGGACGACTAGAAGTCGGTCAAAATTCACTTGCAAGGGTGAAATAGTAGTCAAGTTTCCATACATATTTCGGTATTTATTGAATTTAGAAGAAAATACGAAAGAACTTGAAACATAGGTATGACCCATTTATGTATCATTAACGAATTGAACAGAAGGAGTCAAGAAAGTCGACTAGATTAAAAAATATCCTAATTTTTCCGAAATTGAATATATCCCATGCCTATCTGCATTGAATCATCTCACTAATAGTAAAATGAGGAAAATATTTCTGTTGTTACTGAGAACCATTCTCCTAGGTTTCGCCTTCGTGAATTCTAGGTTTCCTCATATTTTACATCAATGTTTACAATCCCCTATAAGTCTGACCACTTCATTTGGATAATTTTCCATTTTCGAGTCAATTTTATTTAAGAATTAGCCCAACTCGTTTTCACTTCGATACCTTAATTACAATTGACTTTTGTTCCCTGGCATTCTTGAAAAAGCAGAGAATCTCTTGGCAAAATAAGTCATTTCCTGATTTTTATTAAATGAATCAATAGAGGTTGGAGCTGAATAGGAAATGCTCAAGTAACTTATCCTAAAGTTCAATTTTCTCCCGAATGACGTCAAAAAAATAGTATGTTCCATTTATTTGAGTAAATTGAGTTTTTGACCATTTTTGAATGCGACATTTGAAAATCGCCTGGGCCCATATGGCACAAAATAGGACCAGACCAGGAGTAAGTCTGGACTGCCCTACAAATTTGATTCCCTAATTTTGAACGGTTTCGTAAACTACTACGGTGGTATTTTTTTCCAGAAAAATTGATAATAGACCAGGGTCGATAATTTTTTAAACCAAAAAAAATAATAGTAGGATGAAACCCATTGGAAAAGGAAGAGAATATAACAAAAATGAAAAACAAAATAATACTAAAGAATCAGAAGGCCAATCGAACTATGTGGAAAAAGGTTTCCATTTAAAATAAGAAAGTTAGTATGTACCATCTTTTGATAAACCCTGTATAGTTGTAGAACTGAAATTTTAGATAGAACGGGCATGATCGATTATGAAAGCATACCGAATTTCAAGTTGAAAAACCTCTAATGCACGATCTACGTAAATCACCCTATATAATACCCAGTATTCATAACGATATCTTCATAAGTAATATATCTAACGGGTTCCAGTGACACTTTGATGGCATGTCCATCGAGTTGTTACCAAACAAAGGGGGGAGTTCCGTGAAAGTCATGCGAGAAGTATCTTGGAGCCATGTGTTCTTGTGCAAGAAGTAGTAACTGGCAAAGTGTGTGTCGATGACTGGAAGGTGAACACTATATGGCTATGAATGAAGATCTCTTGAACACTCGGGCCTCTTCTGGTCATTAATGTACACCTTCTGGTCATTGACGAAAACCTCCTTGTCCTCAACTACTTCTTGTACAAGAACTAGTGACTTTGAGCCATTTCTTGTACGATTTTCACGGAACTACCCCTTTGTTCGGTAAGAACTTGATGAACATGCCATCGAAGTGTTATAGGAACGCGCTTCTTTCCTTGAGAGTTGATTATTTCACGAGATGATTGCTTGAAACTCTTTGATTTTGTACTTGAAAAACTCGAATAAAAATATACTAGTAACCAGCGCAAATGCGTAGAATCCCTTAAGAGACCTGCTTGCGGACCTTGCAGCTGTAAAAATGCATTCCATATACACTGTTCAACACTTGAAGTGGATTACATCAAAGGTACGTGAGAAAAGTGCGGACTTTTCGAAACTTAAAGTAAACTAAAAACACTTCACTACGATTTTCACAAAAAATTGGGTTACAAAACCCACGATACTATAGCTTTTTCAAGTGATTATTGGACGAGAGATTATTCAATTTCTAGAGAACAGATTTAAAAGGGGCGAAGTATTCAAATTATTCTGGTCAATTAATAAGTATTGTGAATTCTTGTCTTTGTTAATCTCTAACCTTTCTAGGAGATTGAGTTTTTAACCTTTCTTTTCTACGCGCAAAAGTTCAAAGTCATAAGCAAAGCAGTCAGGAGATGGTTAGCGAAAGCTGAATTAGATTTGCCCTTAATAAAACTGTTTCTATGTTCAGATATGCGTTGCTTGAAAGTTCTACCTGTTTGTCCTATGTAAAAACTTGGAAAAGTACCACAAGTTAGTTTATATACTCCAGATTTGTCAGACTTTTCAATTCGATCTTTGTAGTTTTCAATAAATTTTCCGAAAGTATTATTTGTTCTGTAAGCAATATTAATATATTTATGCCATAAATAATTAGAAATTTTCTCTGAAGGTTTGCCGAAATAAGTAATAACTCCGAAATTTGACTTCAATTCCGATTATTCTTTTTTCATTGGATAGAGTGTACTTCGAAGTTGGTCCCATTTGAACTAAAGGTAGCAAAATGGAGGATATTGATCGTTAACCCTTTGAATTTTGGTCCGTTAACCGATACTATCAGGCATTGCTTTGTAGTGGGTTTTCTGATTTGGATGATTGTTTTTTTATTAGATAGGGAAACCTATATACCTCATAGTTGGTCATATTTCAATTCGGAATGAAAAGTCGACGCGTATATTTTTTTTTATGTATGATCACGCATAACTTTTTACTGAGGCGTCCGATTCCGATAATTCTATTTTCAGTGGATAGGGTGTACTTCGAAGTTGGTCCCATTTGGATTTAAAAGATGAAATCCACCCCTGAGGGTAGCAAAATAAAGGATATTGATCACTCACCCTCTGAATTCTGGTCCGTTAACCGATTCTATCAGGCATAACTTTGTACTGGGATCTTCGATTTGGATGATTCTTCTTTTATCAGATAGGGTATATCTCATAGTTGATCATATTTGGATTGCGAACGGAATTATCCAACCTTACGGGTAGAAAAATAGGGGATGATTGATTTTTCACTTGTGAACATTGGCACACATATGTAGTTGACTTCGACAGATCCTCCTACATCCGTCACAATAATTACATTCAATGAAAGGTTGGAATTATATACAAAGTGATGAAATCAACTAACCAGAACTGACAAACACAACAAAAAAATGCGGTCGTGACTCATTTACTAAATGCACGTATTAGGTAAAGCGTAAAATGATAGCAGCGAGATGCACAGCGGCGTTTTGATTACTTTTTCAAAGTAATATAATGATCTTCGATAATTGTTTGTTTGGCGCCGACTCAAAATTAGTTTAGGAGATCAATTATCATTAGGACTAAGAGGTTTATTTTATTTTTTGCTTTTCAGTTGATTTTTTCGTCGGTTTAATTTTTTGTTATTATTAATCTATTCACGTGATTGCGATAGGTATTGTACTCCGCTTTAAGAAATAGATCTTGCGGGTTTTTCTTTGTCTTCGCATACCTTCTTTCCCTTTCCATTTCACTGATTCTTTTTAAAATACCCCTTGTCATTCACGGTTTAAGTTTCTCCTCTTTGTTTTTTTTTTTCGTGGCTGTTATCAATGGATTTTTTCAATAGTTTGCAGAAGGTAACTGAGAACATCGAAAAGCTTTGGTTCACATCGTTATCAATTATAGAGTTATTCCAGTTGAATACACCAACAAGAGATTTGAATTTTACAATATTGCCATGTTGATATTCTTCCTCAGCTTTGGTTAATTTGAATAATTTGCCCCTTTTGAATCTGTTTACTAGAAATTAAAATATTTCGCCCAATAATCACTTAATTACCTAATAGCCAACTGACTACCTATAATAATAATAAAATATATTTATCAATAATACAATAATACAAAATTTTACAAGCTGTTGAGTTCATATTTACATATGAAGATAGATAAATAAATAAATGGGAAAAACCGCATGGATATAGCATCCGCTAGCGGTCTTTCAGGTAAAAAAATTGTAAATTAAATATATACATACCGGGTGACACAGGATATCGGGCCACCCCTGTAACTTCTGCATTCGAGAACGGATTTTTCTGAAATTCGGTACAGTTATATAAGCAACCATTTCGGATTAGATCACATTACAATCCAATATGGCGGACTTCCGGTTTTTCTGCAAATGCCAGCAACTTTGTTTTTTCAAATAGAACACCCTGTATATTTTTACATATTCAAGTTCAACAGGTCAAAACAAGTCCAAACCTTATGTAAAATGTCATTATTTTTTTACAATTGAAATTATTTTTTTTTTAATTTTACCTCGTGGATAAATGAGATTTGGTCAAGGCTATTCACGATGAGTCGCACATAACAGAAAAACATAATGTTTACTGAAAAATTATTTTTTGTGTCATTTATTAATTCAGTCACATCACATTTTGATCAAAAATATTTTTTTTTCAAATGAAACCCCTCTAGAACATCCATTAAGGAAAAAAATTAAATATCATTTTTGTATTTCAGTGCAGTAACAAATTGTATACATTCAAAAATCTACAACTAGTTCATGAGTTTCCTTGCAGTTCGAATAATTTTTCAACTTAGTAAGCTGTGTAAAACAACTTTTCTGAATCTTGTCAACTAATTGTGTTCCGCTGTCATCTTTCATCTCAACTCTCGAAAATTAGTTAACTTCCGGGAATTAGTTTAGTAGAAATGTAAAATCAAAATTATAGGTTCACAAGAAGTGAACAGGTTGATATGTTACTAATTTACGGAGAATGTCTTGAAAACATTGTCGCCGCTTGTTGTAGATTTTTTAATTTATACAATTTGTTACTGCACCGAAATACAAAAATGATATGTAATTTTTTTCCTTAATGAATGTTCCAGAGAGACATTTTTGATGTGACTGAATTGATTAACCAGTAAGTGACACAAAAAATAATTTTTCAGAAAGAATTAGGTATTTATGTTATTTGCGAGTCATTGTGAATAGCTTCGACCAAATCTCATTTATCCACGGGGTAAAATAAAAAAAACATTTTAATTTCAATTGTTAAAAAAAATACATTTGATATAAGGTTTGGACTTGTTTTGACCTGTTGAACTTGAATATGTAAAAAGATACAGGGTGTTCCATTCGAAAAAACAAAGTTACTGGCATTTCCAGAAAAACCGGAAGTCCGCCATATTGGATTGTAATGTGATCAAATCCGAAATGGTTGCTTATATAACTGTACCAAATTCCAGAAAAATCGGTTCACGAATGCAGAAGTTACAGGGGTGGCCCGATATCCTGTGTCACCCGGTATACACATACAAACATACACCAATAACTTTACATAGACAAAGAAGAGTTAATTAATAATTTCTAGTTGTCTGTGAATTTATTTTCTTGACAAATTGTATACGAACTTTTTTACTTTTGAGTTAAACATTTCTTGTGAATTCATTGACTTGATATCAGATGTTAAAAAATTTTGGACCCATGTAAATGGAGCTTCTTTGAATTAAAGTCTTGTTTACTTTAGGTAGTGTTACGAATTGTGTTTATATCGTGTATTATATACATGTTCAATGATCTGGTTCTTACTTTGATACTGCTGTGTTATTAGTGTTTTGTAATATATTTGCCTCAAGTCATGCATGTCACTTAAGTTATATAAAGATTCCGTTGGATATCGATAACTTTTATTAAATATTATTTTGAGGATCAACTTTTGAGTAACTTCAATTTTATATAGCTCGATAACCCCCCCCCCCATGCAATTATTCCATAATTCAGGTGAGGCTGTACTAATGCAGAATATAGACACTTCAGTTCTTTAATATTACAGAATTTTTTGCATAATTTGAATTTTGGAATTAGGCTCCTAAGGTTTCTGTTGATATTATTTGCTTGGATTTCCCACTTTGAATGACAGTCTAAATAAATTCCAAGGTATTCTATGTCTTTCCTGATTTTTATGTTTATTGGAGAGTTTACCGAAGCAATTTCTAATTGACTCTATGATGGGAGTTACTACAGAATGGAATGAAAAAAGTTTTGTCTCCATTTACCGTCAAAAGTTTATGACTGAAAAAATCAATTACTATTCCAAAATCTCCTTCAATTTTATTTTTCAAGTTATCCCATGAGTTGTCTTCGTAGAACACAGCAGTATCATCAGCAAAACTTGAGATGTCTCCTTCGATTGGTAGGAGGAATAAATTATAATATGATATATATATATATATATATATATATATATATAGTAAAAAGTATTGGTCCCAGTATAGAACCTTGAGGTAGTCCATAGTTCACCTTTTTGAATTCACTATATGTTTCACCATTTCTAACACATTGCCGTCTATTTTCTAGATAACTTTGCATTAGTCTCAAGCTATTACCTCTGAAACCAATATTATTCAGGTTGACTAGTAATCTTTCATGGCTGACAGTGTCGAAGGCCTTTGCCAGATCAACAAAAATGCAAATTGCATCTTGGTTTGATCTGGCTTCCCGGAACCCAAATTGTTTACTAGATAATATCTTATACTCATCAAGATAACAACCCAATATTCTTGTTTTGATCAATCCCTCAAGTATTTTGCTAAGGCCGACATCAATGAGATTGGTCTGTACTGACTACAGTTCTCCTTATCACCTCCCTTATGTATGGGTATTACGACAGCTTCTTTGAATTTTAATGGTACTGATACACTTATTTATATCAAACCCCAGTAATTGCAATTCAGTTTATCTCCACTTGAAAAAGCTATAGTATGGCGCAACACGTGTCAAGGGTTCTGTAAACCAATTTTTTGTGAAAATCATAGTGAAGGGTTTTTGGTTTACTTTAATGATGGATTTTCATCCAAGTACAGGCCGCGTCTATTGAAAATTTTCGAAACTTATTGTTTTAATGTATTGCTGGTCATCCACTTTAGGTGTTAGCAACATTATTCTTATACTCTTTCGACAGCTAGTGTAAAAGACATTAGTGCAGAAAGGAACTATATCGAAAATGAACAGGACGCTTCAAAACATGAGTGTGTTTATATGAGCTTATAATTATTACATTAAAATAGTGCCTCGCCTCGAAGGGAAAACAAAGTGCATTTTGGTCATCGAGGAAAACCTCTTGTAGTTATTTATTGTGAATAATTTGGCACCACTCGCATGACGACATTTTTTTACTTCCTGTATAAGATAGTATTTATTTTTCGAATATTAACAACTAGAATAGGTGTATAACTAAAGAAATGTAACAATAATATGTACATCCATCTTGTGTATAGTCGAACTTACAGTCATAACATTTTCATCTAGGGTAAAAGAGCTTGTAGGTAGTTTTCATACAGGGTCGGGCTCAGTCAATGATTGACAACTATACCATTGTTGATAAATTGAGTTAAAATTCCGAATATTGAGATTTTACTGCTGATATGTATTACAATCTGGTGACAACGGTACACTAATGATAGTTGTCGAGTATCGCTATCAGCTATTATTAAGAGCAAAAATTAAAAAACAATATTTTAACGTAATTTCAGAAAAGTTGAAAATTCAAGAATTGAATAAATAACCAAGAATCGAAACCTCAGAAAACCGTTGTTACCAGTACGGAGGCCCCTTTATATTGTGTGAAATTAGATAATAATATTTCGAGTATAACTTCAGTATGCTGTTGGTGCCTCAAATTTCTGAACAATACAGACTTTCAAAACTCTCCCGTAATTGAATTGCATCTACTAAACGATTTGCCTTTTATCTCTGGATAAATTTTTTCGGGACGATTTCTTGAGAATAGTTTCTAAGCAATGATCCGACTATCGTGCCAAAATTCCCACAAATTTGAACGAAGAGCATAAAGTTTCAGTAACTTTATAGAAATATGTATATCCACCAGTTATTAGGGATATTCAACAATTGGTTATTTGTTCTGATTTCGATTTCGAATTGATTTCTTCATTTTTCCAAAACAAATATGTTTATTGTGACACACCCTACAGAAAAAATAAGACATTGGTTGGAATAGAGAAACACATATTAATTAAGAGTCTTTTTTTTCTATTCAATCAGGTGGAAACAACAATAGGAACGGTTTTGCCAAGTACACTTCTCAAAATTCATTTGCCTTACAAAATTCAACGAAATTTTTTAATGATCCCCATTATCTGTGTTTATATAAAACGAATGTATCTCCTGTAGAGTTTTTTCAGGAAATCAATTAAGAAGAGTTTTATACGTTCATTGATAAAAGCAGTGTAGATTGATAGACGAGCCGTTCTCTTCTTACTCGTATGTGTATTTCGGCGAAGCAAACATGATTTGTGTATTGATTATCAAGGAATTTATGTTTCACAGAAACCAACAAGGTGGATCAAATGTATTCGATTGGTGTATTTTGGATTATAATCGTTGATGTTCAATGTTATTATGAGTACCCTGACGAGGTAAATATTTCGAGATACAGTGAGACTTGGATTGTGATATTTATATAGAGATCGAAATGAGTATGAAACAAAACAAATTATAAACGTAACCAAGAAGTATAATCTCGTATAAATTAGTTTTACTTAAGTATGAAGCAAGGGTCTCCAAACTATTGCCTGCGGGCCAATACCGACCCGCGAGCACCACCACTATAGCGACAGTGGCGGTCAAATTACTTGGAAATGACAGACATTACGACGGGTAGTCTAATAAGTATGGTATTATACAACGCGCACTTTAAAACGACGACTGGTCACTAACTCATCTGAGTAACCGTGCCGAACATTATCTGTCGAATAAATAAAAATCCTCATCTTCAAAAGTCGCTATACGCGCAGCGCTGTGATTGGCCGAAGCCCTTAATATACACCTTGGCCAGCTAAAATTACTACGCAAGTATCTGAGATGTACAACACCAAAGGAATATGAAATAACATATGATCAACATATCATATTAGCGAATATGTCTATTTGTGTTGTGTTGATTCTAAAAATCGTAATGTTCATGTTTGACAAGGAATACTTCAGCGAGTGCAATAGAAATTGAAGATACTATGAGCCTGATATTGTTTCATCGCAAATTATACACATTGCCTCATTCTTTGATTCAATCACGAAATATTGATATCCGCAATGTTCTTTAAATGTTCTGCCCCCACTATCTATCTTTTAGGCCAAGAGCCAGTGTCACTTCTCGAACGTATCATAAGTTAACGCAAAGTGAACACGGGAACTTCTGGTATCGATGCCGACGAAAAATATTGAATGTTCACGACTGAGGGTAGGAAGAAACAAAAGTTTACAATAAAATAAGGATCATAAAAAATATTTCAATACACAGAGAGAAATCTTTGTTACAGTTTCTCATACTCGTAACGTTATTTCGATTAATTTTTTTATTGTCGGATGTTCTGTTTTACGTCTGACTCTCGCACCAGCACCAAAAGTGCGGAATATATCCAAATCACTATACGAGTATGAGAGACTGTGTGATAAATTCTTCTCCGTGTATCATATTACACATTTATAAATTTGCATCTCTTTGAAGAGACGTGGAATCATCCGCAGAGGATATTTATGAGACTCGAAAGGTGAAATATAATACAGTATATTTTTTGAATAATAATTTTAATGTAATGAGTAATGATTAAATGATTATTCTTAATTTTATTTCTGTTTTGAAAGGTGTTATTTTGTATAGAATATAAATCATACGATTCCGTAGAGTGAATACTAAATTTCAATGACACTTATTACCCCTCTTCTCAGGTTCAACAGGTATATCCAAAACATTATCGAAACTAATCCTAACCACACATTGGAAACCTTATACCAAATAATAAACTAACATCACCGACGTTATGGCATCCATACTAAAAAAGCTGAGAAATGTGTTTTTACTTTTGCGTGCTTCCGTTGTAACTAAATTTTCGAGTGTCAGTCATAAACACTTCATATAAGCCATAAATCCAAAAATTGCAAATATATAACTCCGAAAACAGATCAGGGCGCTATACGCGGCGCTCCATTTGTTCACTGAAAATACTCCACCGACACGTGAGATGACTGACATATGGATTCATTGATTCAGCAGGTCCAATATTCAAGTGCCAGTCTTCAGAAGGCAGTATTCAAAAAATTAGGAATAGCTGAGAAATGTATTTTCACCTTTACGTCCTTCCGTTGTAACTAAATTTTCGAGTGTCAGTCATAAACACTTCATATAAGCCATAAATTCAGAAATTGCAAATATATAGCTCCGAAAACAGATCAGGGCGCTATACGCGGCGCTCCATTTGTTCACTGAAAATACTCCACTGACACGTGAGATGACTGACATATGGATTCATTGATTCAGCAGGTCCAATTAAGGTGAATATTCAAGTGCCAGTCTTCAGAAGGCAGTATTCAAAAAATTAGGAATAGCTGAGAAATGTATTTTCACCTTTACGTCCTTCCGTTGTAACTAAATTTTCGAGTGTCAGTCATAAACACTTCATATAAGCCATAAATTCAGAAATTGCAAATATATAGCTCCGAAAACAGATCAGGGCGCTATACGCGGCGCTCCATTTGTTCACTGAAAATACTCCACTGACACGTGAGATGACTGACATATGAATTCATTGATTCAGCAGGTCCAATTAAGGTGAATATTCAAGTGCCAGTCTTCGGAAGGCAGTATTCAAAAAATTAGGAACAGCTGAGAAATGTATTTTCACCTTTACGTCCTTCCGTTGTAACTAAATTTTCGAGTGTCAGTCATAAACACTTCATATAAGCCATAAATCCAGAAATTGCAAATATATAGCTCCGGAAACAGATCAGGGCGCTATACGCGGCGCTCCATTTGTTCACTGAAAATACTCCACCGACACGTGAGATGACTGACATATGAATTCATTGATTCAGCAGGTCCAATTAAGTTGAATATTCAAGTGCCAGTCTTCGGAAGGCAGTATTCAAAAAATTAGGAACAGCTGAGAAATGTATTTTCACCTTTACGTCCTTCCGTTGTAACTAAATTTTCGAGTGTCAGTCATAAACACTTCATATAAGCCATAAATCCAGAAATTGCAAATATATAGCTCCGAAAACAGATCAGGGCGCTATACGCGGCGCTCCATTTGTTCACTGAAAATACTCCACCGACACGTGAAATGACTGACATATGAATTCATTGATTCAGCAGGTCCAATTAAGGTGAATATTCAAGTGCCAGTCTTCAGAAGGCAGTATTCAAAAAATTAGGAACCGCTGAGAAATGTAATTCCACCTTTACGTCCTTCCGTTGTAACTAAATTTTCGAGTGTCAGTCATAAACACTTCATATAAGCCATAAATCCAGAAATTGCAAATATATAGCTCCGGAAACAGATCAGGGCGCTATACGCGGCGCTCCATTTGTTCACTGAAAATACTCCACCGACACGTGAGATGACTGACATATGAATTCATTGATTCAGCAGGTCCAATTAAGGTGAATATTCAAGTGCCAGTCTTCGGAAGGCAGTATTCAAAAAATTAGGAACAGCTGAGAAATGTATTTTCACCTTTACGTCCTTCCGTTGTAACTAAATTTTCGAGTGTCAGTCATAAACATTTGATTTTCATACTGCAAATCCAAAACTAGTAACCGTGCTCTGCAAAACCTCATTCCACGAACTTTTTCACGGATTTCCACCACCTAATTGTAAAAAAGTGAGTCGTAAAAAAAAACGGTATTTTTTCCCAAAATCGGCGGGCCCAGTGCCCTTCCGCCCTATTGAAAATTACTGGCGGACAAAATTTATATTTCTCAAAGGCAAATGGTAAGATCCCACCAATGGTCGGTAGTGAACTCTCAATTTTTTTCTGGTACGTTTTTTGACATATTTTAAACATTGCACAAGGCAAGTTTCGACGACTGACAATCGGCAAACGTCGTCTTATTTTATTGTAAACTTTAGTTTCTTATCACCCTCAGTCGTGAACTTTCAATATTTTTCACCTTTTATTTACAATCGTTCAGCGTGAACTTATGATGCGTTTGAAAAGTGATACGGGCTCTTGGTCTATTTAGTTTTACTTCGTTCGCAAATTTTCGTTCAGTTCACTCGCCGGCTAGTCTCGAAACTAAAATTGGCGCGTTATTCGAAATTTACATCCTGAAATTTCGAATAACGCGCGGTTTGTTCTTGGCCCTTGGGACTTAGTGGAGGAGTCAGTGTGGCCCTTAGGCGAAGAAGTTTGGAGACCCCTCATATAAAGAAATGTGAAATGAGCTGTTCTTTCCAGCTGTTGTTGAAATACAGGGGCATATCGTTTGGTGAAATTTTATAGAGTGACATCGCAGTTCATGTGCTGATGCATTTTTTATTTATTTCAATTTAAAAAACTATATCCATATTTATATCGATGACAGAGATTTAGAATTCATTTACCGCTGTTTTCACATAGCACATGCATATATTTTTATGGAACGTAAAAACTTACAGATGTGAATCAAAATTATGGAATATATTTACAGTTTAATACGGCGGAGTAGAAAACGTATCCATGGTAATAAAAATTAACGATTAATTTTGACGGTGTAGAAAACGTCAACTTTAATAGTCACAGATGTCATGTATTTATGACGTTTGAAGTGAAAGTCCAGCATGGGGAATGTATGAGAAATTCCAGACCCACACAACCGACCAAACTGTCGAATTTTTTAAAGCTTCCCGATTTTCATTTCGCGATTCCCACCGTGATCCTAGATATTACTGTATAATTGTTAATAAAAGCTATTCATGTTACAACATGTAAAAGATTGTATATATACTCATTTAATAAAGTGTACTGTTAGTAAAAGGTGTTTTTAAATGTAACAAAAAATTAACAACGGAGAGATTGTTTTTTTTTACGTTTTTACTTCCAGTATACTCCCTAAATAGAAATAATTTCCAGGGAGTCATTAAGCTTCTCTGGAAAAGTTTCGTTCTTCTTCAAACTGTGAAAAATCATTGTGGAATCATCTTTCTTATACAGTGTCGTCGTTAAAATCCGCATCATAAGGATTTTTTGTATTATTCAGTTTATAGAGTTCATGAACAGTTTTTGCATCGAAAATAATGCAAAATAACGTTTACGATTGTTTCCTATAGATCATCTCTGTCAAATTTGACATTCTTTCAAAGAAAATACAATTTTTTCGCGTTTTTTTAACCTTACAATTTTTCGGCTATTTCAAATCTGAAAATACCAGTTAAAACATACAGTGCTTCTCAAAAGTCCCCTCCCCCCCTCTTATAGTTAGAACGATTATACATAAACAAGTGAAATTTGGAAACTAAACATTGAAGGTTGTAAACTTCCCTACTAGTGATGATAGATGACGAAATCGTCAAAGATGACGTCACAAGGCCATTGTGACCAATAATTTCAAATGGAACCCTACGGCAAGCGACACCTACTTTTAAAAGGTATCGAAAAAACCTATTCAATGATACTAATTTTGTTTGTGTTTATGGCAGTTTTGGCAACTCGCTTTTAAAAAACGCAAACCTGTGATGAATTAAATCAGTTAATACTAAAATTCCAAATTCAAGCTCCGCCTCTGGATAGTTGTCAAATAAGCTGACGTTCTTGTTAGTCTCCCTAATTGGACGTTTTTGTAATTGTCCAAGTTTTTGTACATTTAATAATTTGTGTATTGTTGATCGAACGTTTAACTGTTTCAGCAGCTTTTGGTACTTTTAATATTTTTGTACATTTTAATAATTTGTTAAACTGTTGTGAGCCGAACGTTTAAGTGCTTCAAGAAGCGAAATGGTACGTGGTTTAGGTGATAAAGTAGCAGCGATCCTAATTCTTGGTGAAACTGGACAAAATATTCATGCAGCAGAACGCATTTTGAATGAGAGGTTTCCCGATCGCCCCGTTTCGAGGACTTATTTAAGGGAGCTTCTTCGTAAGTTTGAAACAACGGGTAGTATTAATGATGCGAAACGATCTGGCAGACCACAAATTTCTGAAGAGAAAAAAAATGATATACTGGCAGAAGTAATAGTTAATCCTACTTCTTCAACAACTCACGTTGCATCTACCTGTGGAGTCAGTCGAAGTACAGTACACAGGGTGTTGAAAAAAAAACAAATTTCATCCATACAAATTAAAAATGGTTCATCAAGTCTCAGACGACGACCCAGACCGAAGACTAGAATTTTGTGAAAATATGGAAACTAAAATTAACCAACAGCCAGGCATTATTGTGGCATGACAAGGACAAAAACAAATTGCATAACAGAATGTGCCAAGACATACAAAAAATAAAGAACTGGTGTGACTCAAATCTTTCATCATTGAATACCAACAAAACAAATATATTAGCATTCAAGTGTAATATACCTGATATCCCCCTCGACAATAACATTATAAAAAATAACTCCTCTTTGAAATTCTTGGGAGTCTATGTAGACGAAAATTTAAAATTCTCTCAGCACATTGCACACATCAACAAAAAATTGGCATCAGGCTGTTACGCAATGAGAAACGTCTCTAAGGAACTGGGATTTGCTGCAGCGAAGGTGGTGTACTATGCCTTAATAGACTCTCATCTAAGGTATGGTATACCCTTTTGGGGTGTCTGCAGTAAACAACTTATGCAATCGGTTTTTGTCTTGCAGAAAAGGGCCATAAGGTACTGTAACGAACCTAGGCCGGACCTGTCGCCTCACGCGTTGCCATCGACAGCGATGAGATCATCCCCGGAGATATTCGAGAACCATCTAGTCGCTCTTCCGCGGAAAACAACGGTCAATATTGGAAACAATTGGAACACGCCGGTCGCCAACTGAAAGAATTCGAAACATCGAGAATGCTGTATCGGAGATAAATAGGCAACCCTCAAGTGGAGTGAGACAGTCTGAACGAGCCCATACGATCGAGCTATACAGTGGCGTAGTAATATAAATTAAGTTGTAGATTAAGTGTGAAATAAATTATTAAAACCAAGTTAAGTTTATTTACGTTACAATTGGTGTCGGAAGTGAGATTTTGAAAATAAACAAGTGATCGTGGAGTGGATAGTCAGAAAAATAAACTGATAGACCTTTTTGTACGCCCAAAATAGACAGTGGCCCGGTTTTCGCGAAGTGGACAATTGTGCGTGGGAATATAAACTGATACACTGTTCGCGTGAAACAGAAAATAGACAGTGGCCCGGTTTTCGCGAAGTAGACAATTGTGCGTGGGAATATAAACTGATACACTCTTCGCGTGAAACAGACAATAGACTGGTGGCCCGTGAAAAAGAATTCGCGAAGTGAATTTTTAACAAACTGATAAACTTTTCGTGTGAAACAGACTGATACCTCGTCAAAGACAAAATGTGTTCAAGAAAAGTGCGCCTTGCGGATTTGAAGGTAGCGGAATTGAAACAGGAATTGGAGGAAAGGGAACTGGAAACAACGGGTAAAAGCAAGTACTCAGGAAAGACTTGCAGAAGGACTTATACAAGAAGGTGAGGACCCCGAAACATTTTTATTCGAAGTTTCCGGAGGTGATTTAAGTTTGGTAATGAATAAACTCGAAGAAACTACTAAATCCGTGAAAGAAGAACTGCAACAAAATTCGAGGACTTTGGAAGAAAATGCTAGAAATCTGGAAGAGAAGCTTCAAGAAAATTCTAGAAATCTGGAAGAGAAGCTTCAAGAAAATTCTAGAAATCTGGAAGAGAAGCTTCAAGAAAATTCTAGATATCTGGAAGAGAAGGTTCTAGAAAATTGAAGAAGCTTGAAGAAAATGCTAGAAATCTGGAAGAGAAGCTTCAAGAAAATTCTAGAAATCTGGAAGAGAAGCTTCAAGAAAATTCTAGAAATCTGGAAGAGAAGCTTCAAGAAAATTCTAGAAATCTGGAAGAGAAGCTTCAAGAAAAGTCAAGAAGCTGGAAGAAAATCTAGAAATTGGAAGAAAGCTTGAAGAAAGAATGGGAACCGTTGAGACAGAGATAGATAAAATTAGGGAGCAAATGAACACGGAGGTAGATAAAATCAAAGATGGGGTCGAGGCAGAAATGGACAGAATAAAGGAAACGATCAGTAAGCTGGAAAAACGAATTATTAGTGCGCCCTCCACAGAGATGGTTAACGAAAATGCAATGCTGGACTTGAGTTTGAACTTGGATAAAGTTCAAGAGGGTATAAAAGATGTCAAGGTCATTTCTGAAATAGGGAAGCTTTCCATGAAGCCGCCTCAATTCGACGGAAAAACTCCATGGGAAAATTACCGCCGACAGTTTGAAGCAGCGGCCAAAGCAAATGGATGGAATGCAGGGGAAAGAGCTGTAGCACTAACACTTGCATTACGTGGAGAAGCGACGAATATTCTACAAACTCTCACCGCCCAAGAACAGGAGGACTATGATCAGCTGATTAAACATCTAGAATTACGATATGGCCAGACCCATTTGGAACACGTATACCACTCCCAACTGAAAAATCGCTGCCAGAAATCGGGCGAATCCTTACAAGAATTCGAAGCTGACATTGCACGTTTGGTTCGTCTCGCATATCCAGCCACACCGGAAAATGTAATGGAGCGATTAGCCGTTCAGGCATTCTTGGATGGACTCCGTGACCAAGAAACCAGACAAGCGTTGACACTAGCTCGTCACACATCTCGTAGACGCACTGGCACGCGCTTTGAATTTGAGGCAGCAAAACAATGCTGCAAAAGCCAAAGTAAAGTTCAAACGATTGAGGAAGACTCACAGGAGCCTGCTAACTTGGAAGCTGCCATAAGAAAAGTGATGAAGGAAGTGTTGCCTGAGAAAAGACAGATAAGATGCCGGAATTGTGGCAAAATTGGACATGTGCGTAGCAAATGTCCAACATTCATCGACTCCGATGCAGGAAAACTAAGAAAGGTCGACGAGAAGGGGCAATCGTCGGCATGTGTCCGGCAATCCCCGGTTAACAATGCATATGTCGCTATCCTTCAACGACAGAACAAGGTGTCTTCGTAGACGGTCTCATCAATAACGAGCCTTGCACCATGCTGCTAGATACAGGTGCGACTAGGACAATTCTCGGCCTTCCTTTGCCAGAACACCGGAACGGATTGAACCGACAACTTGGAAGCTACGCGCAGCAACAGGGAGCCAGCTACTGTATATGGCGAGCTACCGATTGAAATAATTTTGGGCAACACTAAAGTGAAACAGCAGGCACTTGTAGCGGACATCGAAGACGATGCAATCATCGGAATGGACATCATGAATTCCAGAGGGTTTGAATTGGATTTCAAAGACGGCGTCCTACGTGTCTGCGGAGAAGAGCTGGTGCTTCATGGGAGATGGGAGGAGTTGGTCCGTGTTTTGTTGGCTGAAGATGTAAGCGTACCTGAGAGGGCTGAAACCTTTCTGGAGGCTCGCCTGGACGGGGGTACGTGCAGTGGAAACGTGGTGTTGTTCGAGCCCAAACTTCATGATGAGAAAATTGGACGAGGGATTGCACTAGGAAAGACCTTGTTACGTGCTGACAAATTTGTGCCGGTAACGGTCCTGAACGTCAATTATTTTCCAGTGACCTTGAAGAAAGGAACAATATTGGGGCACTGCTCGTCAGTTTCCTCAGTGATCCGGAGCGTACGAGGTACGATTAGCCAACCAACAACTTGCCCACAGAACTAGAAAATTGTTGCCATCTCTTCCAAAGACATAAAACCAGCTCAACAGCCCAAACTAAAGATTTAGTCAAAAAGTACCAAGACATCTTCGATACCGGACAAGGAAAGGGGTCGAACTAATGTGGTCCAGCACAAGATTGATACTGGGGTGCCCGACCGATCCGGCAATCAGCAAGAAGACTTCCTCTTGCCAAGAAGGAAGAGGCTGACAAAATAGTCAGCGATATGGGAAAAGAAGAGTTATCGAACCATCTGACAGTCCCTGGTCCTCTCAGTCGTACTGGTGAAGAAAAAAGATGGATCGACACGCTTTTTTGTAGACTATCGCCAACTTAATAATGTCACGAAGAAGGACAGTTACCCTCTCCCGAGAATAGATGACACCCTAGACACGTTGGCTGGTTCCACGATTTTCTCGACCCTTGATCTGAAGAGTGGATACTGGCAAGTAGAACTGGCTCAGGAAGATCGAGAAAAGACTGCTTTACCATCGGCTCAGGATTGTGGCAGTTCACCGTTATGCCATTCGGGCTCTGTAATCTCCCGCCACATTCGAAGATTGATGGAAACAGTACTGAAGGGACTCTCATGGAACACGTGTCTAGTGTATCTCGACGACATAATTGTGGTCGGCAGATCGTTTGAGGACCACGTGAAAAACTTGGAGGAAGTATTCCGCGACTGCGGAACTCCGGATTGAAGCTGAGCCTAAGAAATGCCATCTGTTCCAAAAGAATTACGATACCTCGGCCACGTTGTCTCTGGGGAAGGAGTAGCAGTGGATGACCAGAAGATCAAAGCTGTTAAGGATTGGCCCATCCCAAAGACATTCACCATCTTCGAAGTTTCCTTGGTTTATGCACATACTATCGCCGATATGTGCTGGGATTCAGTCAACATCAGCTAAACCACTGACCAAGCTCACGGAAGGCCAAACAAAGTTCCAGTGGTCCGAAGAATGTCAAGACTCATTCAGGAAGCTGAAAGGAGCTTTGATCAACGCACCTATACTGAGCTATCCCTACCCAAAGGGAAATTCATTTTGGATACGGACGCCAGCAACGTGGGACTTGGAGCTGTCCTATCTCAGATCCAGGAGGGACAGGAGAAGGTCATTGGTTATTTCAGCAAGACGCTTAGCAAACCAAGAGCGCAATTACTGTGTCACCAGGCGAGAGCTGTTAGCTGTTGTAAAGGGGTGGAACACTTCTACAAGTACGTGTATGGAAGAAGATTCCTTTTGAGAACTGACCATGCAGCTCTCAAATGGCTCTTACAGTTCAAAAATCCTGAGGGTCAAGTAGCACGTTGGATCGAGAGACTCCAAGAATTCGATTTCGAGATCGAACATCGAGCCGGAACTAGCCATAAGAATGCAGATGCCTTGTCGCGAAGACCATGTCCAGATGATTGCTCACATTGCCGACGAGCAGAAGAGAAAGAAGCAACACTTTGTAGAACCGCGGCAATGGATGACAACTGGAATGACAGCAAGATCCAGAAAGACCAAGAGAGAGACCCGACCTTGGCTTAGTCGTCAGCTGGAAGAAAGGGCAATCGAAGACCATCATGGCAGGAAGTCGCAGGTTACTCGCCGGCTGTTAAGTCCTATTGGGCACAATGGAACTCTCTTATTCTGGACAATGGGATCCTGAAACGGGTGTTGGAGGCCGATATTGGTGGGAAGACAGACGCCAAATAATTGTTCCCAGGAACAGAAGAGAGGAAGTGCTGCGGGAAATCCATGATGGAGTCGCCGGAGGACATCTGGGAGTGACGAAGACCCTGCAGAAAGTGAGGCAACGGTTTTACTGGGCCAATTGTCAAGCTGACGTCCAGGACTGGTGCAGGAAGTGCGCTGTATGCGCTGCTAGCAATGGACCTCGAATACGACCCAAGGCCCCGATGCGTCATTTACAACGTAGGCAGCCCGTTCGAGAGAATCGCCATTGACATCGCCGGCCCGTTTCCCGTATCCGACCACGGGAATAAATACATCCTTGTGGCAATGGACTACTTCAGTAAGTGGGCGGAAGCCTATGCCCTGCCAACCAGGAAGCCATCACCGTCGCCGACGTCTTGGTGAAAGAGTGGATATGTCGATTCGGTATTCCAATGGAGCTGCACTCGGATCAAGGCAGAAATTTCGAATCCAACCTTTTCCAAGAAATATGTCTACTGCTGAACATCCAAGAAGAACCACGGCCCTACATCCGCAGTCCGATGGAATGGTGGAACGGATGAACAGGACGATCAACCGCCACTTGTCCAAGGTTGTCTCCTGACCATCAAAGAGACTGGGACCAGTATCTTCATTTGTTCCTGATGGCCTATCGATCCGCAGTACACGAGTCAACCGGTCAAACTCCTGCTAGTATTATAATGGGCGAGACTGCGACTGCCTTGTGACCTGAAGTTTGGGATACCGCCAGGACAAGACACTGCGGGAGAGGACTACGTCAACAAACTTCGGCAGAGAATGGACGACATCCACGAACAGGTCGGTTGAACATCCAGAGTGCCAGCGATAAAATGAAGACCTATGACATCAAGGCCGACGCTGGAGGATTTAAGGGTTGATGACCTGGTTTGGCTGTACAACCCCAAACGTCGTCGTGGACTATCACCAAAGTTGCGGAACTCGTGGGAAGGCCGTATAAAATCGTGAAAAGGATAAACGACCTTGTGTACCGAATCCATAAGCCACCCGAGGGAAACCAAGGGGCGTCCATTTCAATAGGTTGGCCTTACGCTGGAAACCATGACCAAGTTCGCACCCTCAAGCCACTGGGGGATGATATGACGTTCGGAAGTTTATGTCCTTGTATTCAAACGGGCAGAAAGTTCTACATGGGGTTACTAGAGAGGAGTCACGAGACCTTTTCGAGGTGCCTGCTGACTACGCACTAGCGCACTGTGGCAGAAGATCTTCAAATGTCAGGGGCATCGCCGCAGTGTTCTCAAAATTTGGTCAACTCCAAACACTGGGGAGCAGAATCCAGAAGTTGGTGGGTGCTACAGTTGAAGAAAGGCCAGAGAAACATCTACTACCTAGTTACCAAGAGGCATTCCCAAGATAAACCGTCCTATGAAGATGTCTGGAAGAGTCTCACCAAACTAAGAGATACTATGGTGGACCAGAATCTGGTGGATCTGCAATTCAAAATTATCCTGTGGTATTGATGGGTTGGACTGGAGGTCATAAGAAGTATGCTGGAGGCGATATTCAGATCCAGCAGCGTCAAGATTTTGGTTTGCTCAACCCTCTTCCCGACCGATCATGAAGACCGTGGAGTGTTACTTCCATCGAACTTCACGGTGCAGATATGGGAGTCATGCAGATATCGTCACACTCCAAGGATGAAATTTCGGGACAGAAATGTCTTTAAGAAAGGGGCAATGTAACGAACCTAGGCCGGACCTGTCGCCTCACGCGTTGCCATCGACAGCGATGAGATCATCCCCGGAGATATTCGAGAACCATCAGTCGCTCTTCCGCGGAAAACAACGGTCAATATTGGAAACAATTGGAACACGCCGGTCGCCAACTGAAAGAATTCGAAACATCGAGAATGCTGTATCGGAGATAAATAGGCAACCCTCAAATTGGGAGTGAGACAGTCTTAACGAGCCCATACGATCGAGGCTATACAGTGGCGTAGTAATATAAATTAAGTTGTAGATTAAGTGTGAAATGAAATTATTAAAACCAAGTTAAGTTTATTTACGTTACAGTACTTATGTAAAGCGAAATGGCGGGATTCGTAAAACCCCTTTTCGAGAACATAGAATCCTTACGGTTATCTCAATATTAATATTGAAAACCGTATCGATTATACATAAAATATGGAGAACTATGAATCACAGCCACATACCACAAGGCGGTCAAATGAACTGAATCTACCAATTCGAAAAACATGTTTTGTTCAAAACTCGTTGATATATAATGGAATCAGGATGTACAATAAACTTCCCAATGAAATCAAAGAGACTTCTTTTATCATATTCAGAAATACATGTAAAACTATTAGAGTGATAAAGCCTTTATGACCTACAAGAATATTTTGATGATGCCCTGTAATTTATAATGTGTAGTATTTGCGATTGTACTGTGTGAACAACATAATTCTAATCGTTAGTCTAGTTCTTGTCCTGTAACCTTTGTATATGTATTCATGTGTATATATATATATATATATATATGTATATATATTTATATTTTAATTCAATTATTGTCACATTTTATATTTCATGTTTATATTAGTATTATTATGACATTGTGTTTGTAACAAGAATTCTATTCTTAAAACAATAAACATATTATTATTATTATTAATATGTCAAAACAATTTGTTTTAGTGACGAAAGTACTTTCTATCTAAATGGAAATGTAAATACACAGAATGTGAGGTATTGGAGTGACGCAAATCCTCACTTGTTTCATGAAACACATACCCAATTTCCCAGAAGGTGAATGTTTGGGCAGGTATCCTGAGAAACCACATCGTTGGGCCTCTTTTTGAATACTAATTTAACTGGTGAGGTTTATCTGGAGCTGTTGCAAAACGCAATAGAACCGTTAATCCTTGAAATTTTGGAAGACAATCCAGATGAATTCGGCAATTTGGAAATAACATTCCAACAGGATGGTGCTCCTCCACACTATTACGGTGCAGTAAGACGGTATTTGGATGAGGAGTATCGTGGTAGATGGATTTGACGACGAGGTTCAACGGAATGGCCAGCTCGATCACCGGACCTCACACCTTCGGATTTTTTCTGTGAGGGTACCTTAAATCGGAGGTTTACGCCACTGAACCTGACAATATTGACGTTTCAAAACAACTTATTGTTGCAGAATGTGAGTCTGTTTCCGCAGACACATTTGCAAAAGTACGAGAAAGAGTTTAAAATAGGATATTTCACTGTCAGGAGTAAATGGAGGTCACTTCGAGCAAGTTCTTCAAGTAGATACTGATTCTTAAATCTGTAATTAATATCATACTGAATGGAGTTTAAATTTTAATGAGCCATTGAAACTGCCATAAACACAAACAAAATTAATATCATTGAATAGGTTTTTTCGATGCCTTTTGAAAGAGGTGTCGCTTGCCGTAGGGTTCCATTTAAAATGATTGGTCACAGTGGCCTTGTGACGTCATCTTTGACGATTTCGTCATCTATCATCACTAGTAGGGAAGTTTACAACCTTTAATATTCAGTTTCCAAATTTCACTTGTTTATGTATAATCGTTCCAAAAATAAGAGGGGAGGGACTTTGAGAAGCTGTATAACAATGACAAATAATCGCTCACCTCAAAATACGTCTGCTGACTCACCTGAAAAAAAAATTGGCTTAAAAATAGTTCTATCTTCTCACATCCGTTCTTTTAGTTCGAAAAATTTAAAAGTACAAAAAATATTCTATCATATTTCTAGAATAATCTGAGAAATCAATCTACTGTACTACAGCCAGAACTTCCCAAATGCAGTCAAAAAAGTTCTAGTTTGACTCTGGCACCAATGGTACCGTACCATGTACTATTTTATTTGCATGACGACAAGAGCACAGGGACTCGACGTATTTAGACAAAAGTCATGGTTTCAAAGTTTATGAGATCAAACTTGGCAGATTCAACGATTGGAAAAAACAATATTTCATACTCTCCCATTACTTCCAGCTTACCGACAACGACCTTGGAGAAATTATGAGTGTAAAAGAAATTGTTTATATCAGTTTACAATTTCCGAAAGTGATATCCATAACCTCTCTTTATGGACCTTCGGGGGCCAGTATCTCCTAATATTATCTTTTCCCAAATTTTCGGATTGCTATACTGTTTTTATCATGTTTTGAAGCACCTGTGAAAATTTCGTGAAGATACAGGTGATCTCATATTCTTGAAACATTCCGTGAAGAGAATATGAAATATTTAAAATATTCAATTCCAACACCTGCCAAGTTAGAATCTCTCACCCTCGGAACTCCGGAAACCATGGATTGTCTAAGAATACGTTGACGCCGTATTTGTCCTTTTCTAGAACATAATTTTTTTTCTAGAAGGCAAATAGCTTTCCTGATAATTAGAAACCATCGAAACAGCTGTGGCGGATGGTGGCTTTCTCGGAATTGAATAAAAGCACTCCTTGGCAAGTAATTTTTGAAATTATTCGCGGAAAACGACAAGAACAAATCTTCCCAAAACAAGATTATACCAATAAAAACAGCTTATGCATAGAATCCTGAGGATGGTACCTTAATAAATGATATATTTTCAGTTTTCCGTTGTCTTGGTAACGTTTTGAAATAACTGTATTTGATCGCATACAAAATAGGGTGAAATTTGTATGGTAATGCCTTCCCGATATAAATGTTTGGTGGATACAAAAATTCCGATTCACCAACTAGTAAAAGTGTAGGTAATATTAATCAAGTAGGTGCTTGCAGGTAAGGCAGTGACCTTCGTGCAATGTTCGCATTCCTTCATATAGAACTGAAGAAACTTACCTTGATTTCAGAAGTTTCGACTGTAGCTGAGTCTAGATTTGATCCACCAATGACAATCTGAAAAAAAGTCACTCGTTCAGAGATACACTTCATTTTATTTGGTTGAGATAATTTTCCATGAATATGATCTGGTAGCACTGGTAGAAAGACCTAAGTATATCCTGGAATTACCTACCGGTCTCCTTCAAACGGATGTGAGTAGTATCTCCTCCATTTTGACACTTCCCGTTCGTAATTTCGCTAACGCCACAGCAATATCTGCAGCAACTCTGGCATTATTTTTTATCAAAGCAACATCTACGATATGTTAAAGGAAATAACAATCGATCAAGGTAAACATTTTCGGATCTAAATTTCATTGGCCATAAAAACTTTTTAACAAAAAATTAAACCGACGAAAAAATCAACTGAAAAGCAAAAATAAAATGAACCTTCTTAGTCTAAATGATAATTGAGCTCCTAAACTAATGTAAGTAACTTATTTTGAGTCGGCGCCAAACAAACAATCATCGAAGATCATTATCTATGAAAGAAGTCCTCAAAACGCAACCGTCCATCTCGCTGCCATCATTTTATGCTTCACCTAATTCATTTGCTAGTTTGTTTGGCGCCGACTCAAAATCAGTTACTTACATTGGTTTAGGAGCTCAATTATCATTATCATATCATTATCAAGGTTTATTTTATTCTTTGCTTTCAGTTGATTTTCGTCGTTTAATTTTTGTTAAAAGTTTTATTACTTTTTAGTTTCGTATTTCGTCGGTTTTATTTTTTGTTAAAAAGTTTTTATTTTCAATTTGTTGTGGCTAAAATCTACCAATTACTACCTACTTGTTTTTTTATTACTTCCAAAATGCTTACTTACCCACCTTACTTCAACTATTACCAGTTAAATAATATGATTATCTACTTTTACTATTTGTTGTAATATAAATTATTTTCGTTGTTCTGGTTAGTTTATTTCATTACTTTGTATATCATTCCATCCTCTCTTAAAATATACTGATTTTGACGGAACAAGAATAATGTCAGTAGCGATCTGTCATTGTCAACTACGTATGTGTGTGCCAATGTTCACTAGTGAAAAATCAATTATCCCCTATTTTTCTACCCTTAAGGTTGGCTAATTCCTTTCGAAATCCAAATATAAGGTATACCCTATCTATTAAAAAGAATCATCCAAATCGAAGAACCCAGTACAAAGTTATAATAATATATTATAATTAAATAATAATAATAATATAAGTTTATTCACTAAGAAACAAGAGAGTTTATATAATGAAGGTGGTTATAGTAAATAAACATGGGGTACCACAGAAGCTTTAGTTCCGAAGGACTATCGCTTGTACGTAGTTTCGTAAGAATATAATGTAATGATGACAATGATAATAATAATAAAGTAGTGTAAGTTATGACAAAAGTAATGTAGCGTAATAAATAAATAATATAATATAAATACACATAAACATGCAATATGTAAACGCATTCATATACTAGTAGGGTAAATATATAATTAACAGTGGGGTTTTATGTTAAGACAAACGGGACATATAATAGATTTAAAGCAGATTTATATACACACACATATACATGTATATATACATATATACACACACATATACACGTACATCTATATATACACACATACATACACACCTACACACACACACACACACACATACACACACATGTACATATATATAAAATCATAGCATCAATTATGGAGCCATTCATACCGTTTCATGTTTGAGATCATTAGGGTAGTATGGAGTTGGTGTTTTTTTTTTTTAGTGTTGATATTTCTGGTTAACAAAATCGTGTATATTATTTTTCTCAATACTAGAAATCCAGTTAATATTTTTTTTTATATAAGTTTAAATTATTTATGCTTTTTGTCGAGCTGGGTATCATGCTGTAGAGTCTGGGTGCAAGATAGCCACAGTGACGTTGACCTATTGTTTTTTCACAACGTGCCTGATAGAATCGGTTAACGGACCAGAATTCAGAGGGTGAGTGATCAATATCCTTCATTTCGCTACCCTCAGGGGTGGATTTCATCTTTTAAATTCAAATGGAACCAAATTAGAAGTACACCCTATCCACTAAAAAAAGAATTATCAGAATCGGACGCCTCAGTAAAAAGTTATGCGTGATCATACATAAAAAAATATGATGGAAAAACATGAAATATACGGGTCGAATAGAGAACCTCTTCCTTTTTGGTTTCGTCGGTTAAAAAGGATACTGCTTTCTAGAGATCGCCCTCCGGTCAGCTCGGCGATTTGAGACAGAAGGAATGGCGTAATATCTTTGCCCTTGATACCCCGATTTGTTGCATCTCTCAAAGCTTTCTGGATGAAACTTTCGATTGTATCGAAATCGATGGCGTGTTCTTCCGGTATGGGAACAGCGAACAACATACCGGAGTGCAATCCCAATTCGTTCTGGCTGTTAATGATTGTGGCCGCTTCTTCTGCTGACTGTACGCAATAGGGTACTGTGCAGCCACTTTTGATTGAGTAGAACGCGGGAAAATCTTTAGTTTTTCCAAAAGTTGCTACGAAAACTCCCTGCGTTTCCTGCAAAAAAATAAGCGAATGAGTGTGTGTGTTCGCGAGCCATATGTCAAATGCTTACCAAATACTCCAAAGTCTTTGGAATGTCGAGAATGGATTTGACTCCGCTAGATACAACAGCTATCTGACTTCGACCCAATTCAGTCAGATCGGCAGATATGTCAAAAGTCGATTCAGCACCCCTGTGAACGCCCCCAATTCCTGAAAAAAACCTCGATGACAAGTGAATGGTACATTTCGAGTATCATCTCACCTCCAGTGGCGAATATCGGGATTCCGGCTTTTGTTGCTGCAATAATTGTACTTGACACGGTAGTTCCTCCATTTCGTTTACTACCAACTACGTAAGACAGATCCCTCCTCGAGGTTTTTATAGGATTACAAGCTTTTGTATCTGCGAGGATATTAATTTCTTCCTGAGAGAGCCCGATTTGTATCTTACCCTGTATTATAGCGATGGTGGCAGGAATCGCACCCTGAAAATGTGAGAGAATAAAAAAAAACTAATATCCACCAAAATCGTGTTATCAATCAATATTATCAGAACAATCAGAATCAACAAGGATGTGTTATAGTTTAACCATTTTCAATTGCAGAAGCTGTTTCTACATGAAGCAAATCAAAAACTCACTTCGCTAACACGAGCGTATATGCGAAGAAAAGGAACGAAAAATACTGTGTACTACTCGTAAACATTCTCCGTCGGCGAACGGTAGATCAAAAGAAGATCAAATGAGCCGATAGTCAACGTGGGTTTGAGTGAACGCAAGCCAATGATATTGCTTGTAGGTGTGTCTACAGTGCGCGCGTAAAGTATGAAAACATGAAGATATCTTTGACACTCCGTAAGATACACTAACAAAATTTTTGTTGTGTATATTAGATGGACCAGCGATTCTAAATTTTATATTTTCGACGTTGCCACATGTACAGTTTCTGAGATATACGAACAATATGTTTATTTTTAAATGGGACAACCCGTATATTTTTCAATTTTCTGTTACAGTTTTTTATTGCCGATGCAGCATACAGACTGTTAATGGCCAATATTGAACATTAGTTTTAAGAAATTAGGAAAAACATTTTTATTACAACCGTTGATATTAACATAAAGATGAAATAAAATGGGCCACTTGGTATTTGTTGAAGTTTAAAAAAGTCTTTGCTGTTTTTGTATTGATAAACATGAATATCGGTTTCACGTCATTAAATCAAGTAGGTTTTACTGTCAGTAGGTACATCGTGATTAAGATGCCTAAAAACCCTGGTGTATTCACTGATTCGATTTTGTTTGGAATTTTTGGGGGACAACAAATGAAAAACGTTAAATTCTGCTCAGAACTTCATTAGTAGATGGCGAGGTTAAGGATTGTTTGTTGTTTGTGTCACGCAAAATGTCAAACTTCAAACCTATGAAATTTTCTTTTTCTGTCAACATTACCTCATGCAAAAAATTGTGAATTGATCGTTTACAAAGATTATAGTTCTACGAACAAGATCCCGCTCAGAACAGTTGGCGCGAAAATGAGATGGAATCCTCGTAACTTACTACAATGTTTACATCTGTCTGTCAAAAACCAGATTTTTCTTGAAGTCTACCTGGCGATTTTTTCAAGGTGATTTCTTCTCAAATGGCCTTTTTGGGATCATGGAAACTTCCACGAAGGAATGAGAAAAGGTAGGAGAGTGGACTGATGCCTCTAGATGATGAATTAACTTGAAAATTGAGGGGATTGGAAAATGTCCCCGATGACATTGTTCCATTAAACTTTCCGATACAAACTATTACCAAGCTATTCACTGCCCATCTCTGCCGGACTATTACCTCTCTAACAACCTTCTGATATGAACAAAATCAGAGAGTTCATTGTAGATATCATAAAATCTGTTGATGAAGTTGAGAAATCGATGACTCCTGATGTACGACAGTCTAGGCTGCTTCCAGCTATCTTAGAAAGAACTGGACTTTTCATTCTATGAAGATATCTTGATTTTGGCTAGTGAATTCCAAACCGTTACAGAGGGGCCCATGGCTTTTTGGAAGAAAATATCCATTATATTTAGAATTTTCCAATACTTTCAGTCAGAAGATTGTCATCTCATGAAAAAAAAATTAAATATAAAAGCATCAATAAAATTATTTGGGTAAATATCTAGTTACATCACACATTCCCCCCCGAATATGGGGAAAACACTTTTCTTACTTGTTTTTGCCTCCTGAACACGAATCCGGAAGAAAAATGCGGCGGTCTCATACCGTTTCAGAGTTACATCGCTTTTTCCGAAATAAATTTCAAGCACCGTTTTCTCGCACAAAACTCACTCAAAATGCCTCCTTCTTTTTACCATCATAAACAATACACCTAAATCACTTATTTTCGGCACAACTATGCACAAAATATCGTCGTTTTATCGAAAAATCCTCCTTCTTACACAGTTGCAAATGAACAATTCTAATTTCTTTGACAGATGACATTTATTAACTTTTTAATTTTTCATGTTGGTAATAAATGAATCGGACTGTGTAAGAAGGAGGATCTTCGATAAAACGACGATATTTTGCAATGCCGAAAATAGATTTAGGTGTATTTTTATGCTTAAAAGAAGGAGGCATTAGTGAGTTTTGCAAAAACTGATAATATTCGAAAACGATAACTCTGAAACGTAATGAATTTCCTCGATTCGTTCAGGAAGAAATAAAAGTGTTTTCATATTCGATCATATTGATGTAACTGAATATTACATATTGACTTGCTAGTTAGTAGATACATTACAATCACAAGTTGAAAACAATTATAACAATGGGCAAAGGTAGTTCAGAGAAGATTCAAATTAATTAATACATATACGAGTCATTTTACTAGTAGTGGAGTGATATTAGATTTTAGCTTCAGGAAGTTAGGGGACTGTGGGAACCTTTTACTGTACATTAGTGATGATGTTGTGAACAACATATAAAAAGTTACCAACCGTAAAGTGTGTGCTTAATTAATTATTTAACAAATAAGTTGCCAAATTACATTGTATATTGAATATTTAAAAAAATGAATAAATAATGGTGCCACTCGCAAAATGGAAAATTTCACATCAAAAAGGTCAATAAAATTTTTCTTTAAAAGAAAAACTGTAAGCTGCAGATTTTTTTTGCTAACGTGCGAAAAAATGTGAAGCGGCGACTCTGAAGTGCAGCGCTGGAGGAGCACGCAGCCACGATTAATTGATTAAATTAACAACAAAAATTTAACTGAAAGAACAAAAATGCAGCTAACGAGAAGTCATGTTTTTAAAAGTGAAAAAATATGTATGGGAATCGTACGTAAATAAAATTACGTCAAATCAGAATTCTGTCTAAAATCTATTTTATTTTTATTTTCAAAAAATTTTTTAAAAAAAAAAAAAGGAATCTAAAAAAAATTATTTCGAAAAATACAGAGCTCAAAATATTGAATAATTTAAAAAAATTACGAATTTGAATTTTGAGTCCATGCTTAAAAAAATGTGATATTGAAACTCATATATGGGATATAACGAAATTTGTTGAGTGGAGGCCACATTTTTCAACCGAATGAAACAAAAATACTTCTTATGAATACCTCGGCTAATTTCGATAATGGTCCAATAGTCTCAAAATGGCAGCTGTTGAAAGATTTAAAAAAATCCCAATATTTCATTTCTATACCCAATATCGGCAAACTATAAGTTGTTTGATAGAGCTTCATTAGCTCCACAACTTTAACCAATTTTAATGGTAGCTGTAATTTATCATTTATGAAATCTACCTTTACGACTGGCCACGCCATCGTTTTTTCAATGTCATATTCTGGTTCAGCGACCTCAAAAACCCCTATAGCATCAGTTTGGGTAAAATTTGACTAACAAAACTTTTTTTCATTGTTTAAACGATTAATAAACAAGCAGCGCACGAATATAACTTTTTTCTGCAAGCAATTTCTAAATAATATCAGAAGGTTTTAGGAAAATCCATGGAGTCCTCCAGGATTCCAAAATAACGCATGATTTTAAGCTATTTTTACTCCGCTATATGAAGGTAATTTGAGTTCTTGCGATAAGAAAGTCGTGTTGTCTGCCAAAATAGTGAACACCTCTTAATTTGTCCAAAAGCTGAGAGGTTCTTTCACTCAGATAGGATTCGAACCAATTGAAGCTTCGTCCTCTGAAGCTTATGTAACAGTAAAAAGCTTTAGATATGTCGCAAAACACTTCCTTCAGACTAGAATATAGATTTTTCAGAAAGCGAAAGAGATTGCATCTCCCTTACTTTTATTGGTTTGAAAGCTAAATTAAGTAATTGTATGTAATTTACAGCACTTTATAAAATCATTATCCGCTCCATCATAAGATTTATATCATGAGCAAACAGGGACAGAAATACATAAGTACCAACTCGGTGGAGCCGTATCAATAGAAAATTAACCATACAAAATAAATTGATACGTTTCATAATTAGAATTATTTCGGAACACCTCTCGAAAATTCTATATAACACTGACATAAGTACATGGAATAGTTTATTCCAAAATATGTTACATCGATCGATCAACCTCAAAATATTTCACAAAGAATTGACTTAACCTTAAAGGCGACAAAAGCACAATCACAGAACGGATCAGAGACACAAATCACAAAAACACCCTGAGTGGTCTGTAATTGCAGTTTACTGAATTATGACAAGAAACGACGTCGGCGCCATCTGAAACTAGATAACTCCCTTTATCAAGTGGGCTGGTGTCCCCCAGTTTGTCCCAATATTTTACAGGTATAAGTGAATACACCTAAGATGTCTAAAAACCCTGGTGCTTGCACTTATACCTGTAGAAGTTTGGGATCGACTTGGCGACACTTGGCCTACTTGATAATAGAGATTACTAGCGTGTCAGATGGCGCCAATTTCGATTTAGTTTCAATTCAGTAACAGGGTATATTTATTTCTTTTTGAGGCGAACTGTGCGCAGGTTCTAATTCTAGCTTTGCTATTGGTTGAAAAGAGACATCTGTCAAACTTCACCAATAGCAAATCTGGAATTAGAAGCCCCCGAACATTGCACAAAGAAAGCACTGTCGTGTTGTTTTTCGTATTTTGTACGATTTGAATTTGAGGCTAACTGCATTTTGAAGACGGAGAATTGGAAATGAAATTGTCATTAAATTGCAGAAAATATAAAATTCAATGCATACAATATAATGAACTATGGAAATATCATTATTAGTCAATTCGTCAAGATTTGTACTTGCTTTTGGTACTGAATACAGGCGAAAATTCGAATCTGCGGCTTTATACTGTCTACAGAAAATGCAAATATGGCCCATTCTACAAAAAGTATCCTTACACACTACACTACCTGAAAATAAATAATTCCTCATGCACTAATGAACTGATGAGCTAGTGATTTTTTCAAAGAACAAACTCAGGAATAAGCTAAGCAAGATTTCATATCAAAGAGATGGAAAACGCATAGATACCGACAAAATACTGAAAATAATTTCATATAAGATGCTGCAGGTGTCAGAAATTAAGTTCTGACATTGAGCGAGAATATAGACAAACATTTTGGACGGCGACATCTACCACAGAGAGCTCTGTTGAAGTAACAGGTGGTGTCCCCTCAAAAATCTAAACAATATCGAATCAGTTCATTCACCAGGGTTTTTAGACATCTTAAATACACCATGGTTTTTAGACATCTTAATCGTGATTTACTGTCAGTAGGTACGTCGTGATAGTTTTTTGAAAATAGGCTTACCAGCGATAAAAATCAGAGTAAAATACAATGGTACATTTAACAGAACGTCAAAGAATTGAAATTTTAATACTAAAAGGATGTGGTGACAGGTAATACCATAATATTATGAAATTTGAGTATGTTTTATAGCGACATTATTTGTAGGACACGACACACGAGAAGGTATGTGAAATATTAATAAGACAGAACTCATATAGCACGTGGTACTGTATCTAAAATTATTCATAAATTTGAGGAAAGTGCACACAAACAGAGCAAACAAAAACTGAATTTTTTTTGTCGATGGTTGAAGACCCTTATAAGGTTACTAGAGTTGTTGCAACCGAAAATCACATCAGTCAAACAACTGTTCGTAAATATTTAAAAAAAGAAAAATGGCATCCCTATAAAGTACAATTGGAACAGGAACTGAACGAAGACGATCCAGATCGCAGAATGGAGTTCTGTGAAACAATGTTAAATAGATTTGACACTAATCTTAATTTCTTCAATCAAATCCTTTTCTGGTGAGGCTACTTCCAGTTAAATGGCACAGTTGATTAACAAACTGCATGTACTGGTCAGATGAAAGTCCTCATTGGATGGTGGAGGCACATACGCAGTATTTTTTTTATGTTCTGGTTCCACGAAAAGGATATCCTGTAATGTTCAGAGAACATCGAGAACCTAGGGAAAGAAGGTAGGAGTTGGTGTTCTTCTTAAATTTCTGAAGGTTGTATGCCTCGGGAACACCTCCCTAGGCAATGAGTTCCAAAGCCTCGCTGTTCGTTGGATGAACGAGTCTTTGGAAAGTGATGTTCTGCAGGTTTCCAAAGTGACCACGAAGGGGTGTGATGACTGAACTTGACGGGTTAATCTCGAAGAGACTGCCAAAGCAGGAACGATTGTTGATATTTCAGAAGAGCATCGCCCATGAAAATATCTATAAAATAGAGACAAATCGCCAACTTTTCTACGGTGTTCCAGACAAGTGAGCGAGTTTGTAAGCGAGGCATCACCGACGAGACGAATTGCCCTTTTTGGACAGAATCCAATAGCCTCAGGATATGTTTAGGTGCCGCACTCCAAATATGGGAACAGTTTTCCCAGGACAGGTCGGATCTGTGCCTTATAGATCATAAGCAGCTGACTGGGGTGAAATAGCTCTTGGCACGAAACAGAAAACCAAGTTTTTGGGATGCACTTTTGGCAATGGACCTCACGTGATTTTCCCAGAAAAGGTTATTGCTGATAGTAATACCAAGCATCGATATGGATGGCTTCAGTGGTATGGTTACTCCTGACAAAGTTATGTTAGGCACAGTGAGATCGGCTTTTCTAGAGAAAAGACATGCTTGTGTTTTGTTTGCATTGAATTCTACCAAGTTATTAGATCCCCATTCGAGAATTGTTGCCAAGTCCATATTTATATTATTAACATTTCTTCCTCGTTCATTTCTGGTTTCACGGGCTGATATAGGGGCCCTGAGAGAAAGCGGTATGGAGGGTACTATCATCGCAAAGCTGTGTACTGGACATGAAGTTGCTTTCAACAGGTCGTTGATGTGAAGTAGAAATAGTGTTGGTGCGAGAATGGATCCTTGCGGAACACCAGCATTTATGAGTAGAGTGTCAGATGAAACTCCATCGACCACTACATGGAGAGACCTGTTTGAGAGAAAACTAGCAAGCAGAGAACACAGCTGAGGGGCAAGCCATAAGACGGAAGCTTGGCGAGGAGTCCCTGGTGCCAAACTCGATCGAACGCCTTGGAGATATCTAATGCCACAGCTAAAGTTTCTCCATGCTTTTCAATAGATAGCTGCCATATATGTGAGACGTAAGCGAGCAGGTCACCAGTTGATCTCTGATGGCGGAAGCCATATTGCCTATCGTTGACAATTCCTGAGTCTTCCAGATATTTCATGAGCTCGATGTTGATGGCTTTTCCATGACCTTTGAAATAATAGATAGCAGTGCGATAGGTCTGTAGTTGCTAGGTAGGGCCTTTTGCCTTTTTAGGGACTGGCTGTACTCTTGCAATTTTCCAATTGGACGGAAATACCCCAAATTGTAAGAGTGGTTGAACAACTTGCAAAGAACAGGTGTTAGTTCAGGGGCACATTTCTTGAGAACAATCGGCGGGATTCCGTCAGATCCACAGGCTTTGTTGGTGTTGAGACCCAGCAAAATCTTTCTGATAGTACGTTGGCGAAAGGTGATCTCGGGCATGTGACTGTCAATAGGTGTAATGTTCGGGGGTTGTTTTCCCGATGAATCCAGAGTGGAATTTCCAGCAAATAGGTGCGCAAAGATATTGGCTTTTTCCTGGGCAGTCGTTGCTAGTGTTCCATCTTCTTTGGTTAGGGGAGGAAATGAGCTGGAAGTGAAATTTCTTCCCACACTTTAGCGAAAGACCAAAATAGACGGGATCCGTTAGGACATTCAGCAAGTTTTGATCTTATTTTGGCTTTGTGGGCATCTTTTGAGCATTCTATTGTCTCTTTACATATGCCTCTAGCCTCGACATATGCTGCTCTGGTCTCAGGGCCCGGATTTTTTAGCCATCGATGGTATGCTGCCTGTTTGGAAGCCACAGCTCTAGAGCAGTTTCTGTTAAACCAGGTCTTATCGGATGATGTTCTTCTTTCGGTATTCGGTATGTAAGTTTGCATCCCCAACATGATGATTTCAGAAATTGTCTCAGCACATCGTGTTGGATCTACTGAAGAGAAACAAACTCTCTTCCATGGAAACGCTGAGAAAAACATACGAAGACCTTCCCAGTCGGCCGAATTGTAATGCCACATGAGACGGGGTGGTATTGTGCAGCTCGATGGTAAATGGAAAGAGCATGTTGTGGAGATGAGGAGCATGTTGTGGAGATGAGGAGATGAGGAGATGAGTATCCACAAAAGATCAATGTGTGAGCAGGAATTATTAATAATACCATTAATGGACCTTATTCTTGGAATAGAACGATGACAGGTGAATAATACTGGGCATTTCTAGAATCAAAGTTAATTCCAGAATTAGCCAGATTCTTTCCTGATGATATAAATCCTCATATCGTGAATAAATCAATTTGGATTCAGCAAGATGGAGCGCCTCCTCATTATCTTCGAGGCGTTCGTGACTTTCTCGACATTACATTTCTAAATAGTTGGATTGGAAGAAGAGGAGCTATCGAATGGCCAGCAAGATCTCCGCATCTGACGACACCTCTAGATTATTTTTTGTGGGGTTATTTAAAAAGCAAAGTGTATGTGAATAGGCCACAGACTATCCAAGGACTGAAAGACAGAATTACAGAGGAGATAGCACTAATTTCTCCGGAAACGATTAGAAAAGTCTCGGGTGAATTTTCATTCAGAATGGATTTCTGTTTCCAAAGACAAAGAGTCATATTAAACATCTCCTTTAGTTTTCTTCTGTTTATACTGCAATATTAATTACAAAATAAAAATGTTTTTCCTAATTTTATCAAATTAATTGGCCATTAACAGTTTGTATACTGCATCGGCAATAAAAAACTGTAACAGAAAATTGTAAAATATACGGGTTATCCCATTTAAAAATAAACATATTGTTCGTATATCTCAGGAACTTTAAAATCGCTGGTACATCTAATATACATAAGTTATTATATCTTACGGGGTGTCAAAGATATCTTCATGTTTCTATACTTTACGCGCGCACTGTATACGTTGAGACTAAAAATAAATCACCAGTTTCAGGAGGTCTTAGTAAATGAAAGCCAGTAGCGTATCTGGTCTGGCATCGAAATAGGTTTAAACATATTATATAATTGTGATGTGTTTTGTTGGAAAATATGGATTTTTTTCGACCATGGGAAAATGAAATTATGATGATCTGATTGCCTATTAATACATACTTTCTCGTTCAAAACATATATTTTTTATTTTAATGTATTTTTTAAATATTCAAATATCTAAATAAAATTTGTTATATCCGCCTCTGCTGCTCAAAGTATTGCGCCTCAAGACCGGGAAACTTGTTTTTTATGTTTCTGCAATTGATAATTAGACCAGGGTCGATAATTTTTGAAACCAAAAAAAATTATAGTAGAATGAAACTCATTGGAAAAGGACGAGAATATGACAAAAATGAAAGGAAAAATAATTTACGGGCGATCTGAGGTCGGGAAGTGGAAGGGGTGGGTTTTTAAGGGTAAAAAACGGTTTATCTCGATTTCCGGCAAAACTGCAAGTCCTATGGAAAAAAGTTGGATAGCAAAGTTGTAGGTAATAAAAAGATCTACAACTTTGGTATCCACACTTTTTCCACATAATCTCAAAATTTATGTGAAAAATTCAAATAACCACGTTTTTGGTTTTTTATTCTTACCTTTTACAAAAAATTTTTTTTTCACGAGGTTTGGTGAAAACTTACTTTTATGTCCCAAACACACTGTAATTTTTTCATTTAAAATATTTATTTTCCACCTTATTTTGACTTAATATCGAAAAGCACCTAATTTTCAATCGAAATTCTCCCGTCAAAATATCAGGTTTTTAAAAAAAGTCGGTGGGCTTTTTGTTCGTTGTAATCTCTACTTTCTGATAGTGTAAAAAAAATACATTACTATGGTAAATGCAAAGAAATAACAGGTAGTAAGGCCCAGACCCTCCTAGCCCCTTCCCCACTTCTCTATGAAATACCTTTTGATGGGCCAAAATTTTCCGTAGGTCACTCAGGTATATAAGTTATCTTAAAATAGCAATGAATAGGCATCTACGCATATAATTTAAAGAAGATTCTATAACTTTCTCAAAATATTGTAGATGTCTTATTAAATTCGGATTCGAATTTTTTTCGTTTCTTTGCATTTTCTGTCACAGTAATGTACTTTTTTTTTATACCATCAGAAAGTAGAGATTTCAAAGAACAAAAGCCCACCGACTTTTTTTAAAAAGCTGATATTTTGACGGGAGCAATTTTCAATTGAAAATTAGGGTGCTTTTTCAATATTAAGTCAAAATAAGGTGATAATATAAATATTTCAAATAAAAAAAATTACAGTGTGTTTGGAACATAAAAGAGGAGAATGTCACCAAATTTCGTGGAAAAACAATATTTGTTGTAGAAGATAAAAATAAAAAACCAAAAACTTGGTTATTTGAGTTTTTTCCATAGGACTTGTAGTTTTGCCGGAAATCGAGATAAACCGTTTTTTACCCTCAAAAACTCACCCCCTTCCACTTCCCGACCTCAGATCGCCCGTAAATTATTTTTCCTTTCATTTTTGTTATATTCTCTTCCTTTTCCAATGGGTTTCATCCTACTATTATTTTTTTTCACTTTTTACCATTTTCAAAGGCTTCAGCACTGGTCTAAATGGATGAACTATACCTATTCATCAAAAAGCTCTATTTTAGGTAGATTTCAATAGAAATACTACTCATTGGTCTCGTCATCACAACAAGACTTTCAATAAATCTTGATACATCTTCAGCGATCACGGTCCCCAGAACCCAAAAATGTTTATATATCTCTCGTTACAGTGCGGCTTCTAATAGACCTCCCCCTGTTAACTTTTCAACGGTTCGACGTAGACCAATGAAAAAAAAATATTTCGAATGATATCACCGATACTACTTTTTGAAATGAAAGACATTGTGATTTCCCGATAGATGGCGCGGGGGGCAAATCAACTTAAAAATTTCAAATGTGCATTTGAAATGTCAAGTATAACAAAATTTCAAATACATATTGTGAAAAAACGTTTGGACGAAATTTAAATTGTTTGTAATTTTCGAATTAATGTCCATCCCGCGCCATCTATCGAGCAATCACAATGTCTTCTATTTCAAAGAGTAGTATCGGTGATACTATTGGATACTAGAGAGTTATTGCAACTTAGAAATAAGCGCTGACTTTATTAAAAGATCCGCTAATAAAGTATCTTCTAACGCGATTTCAAAAGGGAACTATTGCAATGCGCTGTGAACGAAAGTGGGCAGATCTCTATAACCTAACCTACAAAGTTTGTATTCATATTTATGTCACCTTGGTTGATAAAATAATTATTTTTTCAATTACATTGTCATTATGGATGAACAATTTCAGTTGGGGCCAATGATGAGACATTGACGAATTAATTCTTGACAACATCATTGGGGTAGAAAATATATCAATACCTGCTTTATTTGATTTTGAAAATATATAGACGAGCACGCTTAACAAACTCAGGTTTTCAACTGGAGACAGATTTTGCAACATCCGCGGACTTTTGCAACATCCGCGGACTCAACAAGAACATCAATGACGTCCACCATCACCTACAGACACAAGACACAAGTAAACTCGTCCACCAACAAGGTCCATATGCTTTGTCCTGGTTACGAACTCCATTCTCGATTCAGGTTCAAAGGTGGAGTCTGCCTTTACGCTAAGGCTAACCTTTCATGTGATGTGGTTCAAGCTATCTGATGCCAAACTGACTAAGTTCCTCTGCTGCCTTTACCTATCACCTAATGAACCTTCATATAACGACCTCTTTGAGTTTTTATCACTCAAACTGGACTACATTCAGGAGAACCATACAACAGCTGAAACCATAATCATGGGAGACTTTAATGTACATAACGCTGCCTGGCTCAAATTCTCTAACAAAACAGATGATGCGGGTCGTCAAGCCGAGGCCTTCGCCATCACTCATGGTCTAGAACAACTGGTCGAGCTACCAACCCATCCCTGATGTCAACAACTAGTCTGCCAATACACTAGATCTTTTTCCTCACCACCAATCCTGATCCGTATAGAATAGAAGTTTGTGCCCCACTTGGAAACTCTGATCACACCCTCATCTCCACAACATGCTCTTTCCATTTACCATCGAGCTGCACAATACCACCCCGTCTCATGTGTCATTACAATTCGGCCAACTGGGAAGGTCTTCGTATGTTTTTCTAGGTTTCCATGGAAGAGAGTTTGTTTCTCTTCAGTAGATCCAACACGATGTAGTTGAGACAATTTCGGAAATCATCATGTTGGGGATGCAAACCTACATACCGAATACCGAAAGAAGAACATCATCCGATAAGACCTGGTTTAACAGAAACTGCTCTAGAGCTGTGGCTTCCAAACAGGCAGCATACCATCGATGGCTAAAAATCCGGGCCCTGAGACCAGAGCAGATATGTCGAAGCTAGAGGCATATGCAAAGAGACAATAGAATGCTCAAAGATGCCCACAATGCCAAAATAAGATCAAAACTTGCTGAATGTCCTAACGGATCCCGTTCATTTTGGTCTTTCGCCAAAGCTGTGGGAAGAAACTTCACTTCCAGCTCATTTCCTCCTCTAACCAAAGAAGATGGAACACTAGCAACGACTGCCCAGGAAAAAGCCAATATCTTTGCGCACCTATTTGCTGGAAATTCCACTCTGGATTCATCGGGAAAAAAACCCCCGAACATTACACCTATTGACAGTCACATGCCCGAGATCACCTTTCGCCAACGTACTATCAGAAAGATTTTGCTGGGTCTCAACACCAACAAAGCCTGTGGATCTGACGGAATCCCGCCGATTGTTCTCAAGAAATGTGCCCCGAACTAACACCTGTTCTTTGCAAGTTGTTCAACCACTCTTACAATTTGGGGTATTTCCGTCCAATTGGAAAATTGCAAGAGTACAGCCAGTCCCTAAAAGGCAAAAGGCCCTACCTAGCAACTACAGACCTATCGCACTGCTATCTATTATTTCAAAGGTCATGGAAAAGCCATCAACATCGAGCTCATGGAATATCTGGAAGACTCAGGAATTGTCAACGATAGGCAATATAGCTTCCGCCATCAGAGATCAACTGGTGACCTGCTCGTTTACGTCTCACATATATGGCAGCTATCTATTGAAAAGTATGGAGAAACTTTAGCTGTGGCATTAGATATCTCAGGCGTTCGATCGAGTTTGGCACCAGGGACTCCTCGCCAAGCTTCCGTCTTATGGCTTGCCCCCTCAGCTGTGTTCTCTGCTGGTTTTCTCTCAAACAGGTCTCTCCATGTAGTGGTCGATGGAGTTTCATCTGACCTCTACTCATAAATGCTGGTGTTCCGCAAGGATCTATTCTCGCACCAACACTATTTCTACTTCACATCAACGACCTGTTGAAAGCAACTTCATGTCCAGTACACAGCTTTGCCGATGATAGTACCCTCCATACCGCTTTTCTTCCAGGGCCCCATATCAGCCCGAGAAACCAGAAATGAACGAGGAAGAAATGTTAATAATATAAATATAGACTTAGCAACAATTTCATGGGGATCTAATAACTTGGTAGAATTCAATGCAAACAAAACACAAGCATGTCTTTTCTCTAGAAAAGCCGATCTCACTGTGCCTAACATAACTTTGTCAGGAGTAACCATACCACTGAAGTCATCCATATCGTGCTTGGTATTACTATCAGCAATAACCTTCCTGAAAAACGTGAGGTCCATTGCCAAAAGTGCATCCCAAAAACTTGGTTTTGTTTTGTGCCAAGAGCTATTTCACCTCCACTCAGCTGCTTATGATCTATAGGGCACAGATCCGACCTGTCCTGGAATACTGCCCCATATTTGGAGCGCGGCACCTAAACATATCCTGAGGCTATTGGATTCTGTCCAAAAAGGGCGAATTCACTCTCGTCGGTGATGCCTCGCTCACAAACTCGCTCACTTGTCTGGAACACCGTAGAAAAGTTGGCGATTTGTCTCTATTTTATAGATATTTTCATGGGCGATGCTCTTCTGAAATATCAACAATCGTTCTGCTTTGGCAGTCTCTTCGAGACTAACCCGTCAAGTTCAGTCATCACACCCCTTCGTGGTCACTTTGGGAGACCTGCAGAACATCACTTTCCAAAGACTCGTTCATCCAACGAACGCGAGGGGTTT